>JAFVLL020037527.1:0-57533 GCA_021397915.2 Tor tambroides | reverse complement strand
ATACCAGGACACAAAGGTACATTTCTATCACTAGGGGTACATAAATGTTCTTTTAGAGGTACAAACAAGAAGGTACAAAAATGTACCAACGTTCTGAGGTACATTGCTGTACCCTACTAGGGTACAGCTGGAGCGACAAAGCATTTATACCTTTTTAGGTACATTCCTGTACCTTGATTTTTCTGTGTGTAGTAAGTTCAAAAGAACAGCATTTATTTGAAATAGAATACTTTTGTAACATTGTAAATGTCTTTAATGTCACTTTTGATCAATTTAATGCATTCTTACTGAATAAAAGCATTCATTTCTATTAAAAAAAAATCAAACTTTTGAACAGTAGTTTATATAAAATAGTGTGAGTAATATGCTATTTTGACCATATCTCATGTCTCTGACAGAGGCCCAAAGGAAGCTCATTGGCCAGCATGCCGGAGGAGGCGGAGCCAAAGTGAATGTTGTTCAGTTGAAGTCTCCCACGGCCCTCCAACTCTCCAGAGATCTGCTGAAGGGCAAAGGCATAGCTGGTCTCTATAAGGGACTGGGGGCCACTCTATTACGGTAGTCCAACAGAGTCACTCAAACTGTGGGACGCATTTATCCATAATGTGCTTTCTCTCTATTCTTCATCTCACACTGGTGTGTTCTCCCTCTTTGTCTCCCTCAGGGATGTGCCCTTTTCCATCATCTACTTCCCACTGTTTGCTAACCTGAATAGCTTGGGCAGGAGGAACGCTGACGGTTCAGCTCCGTTTTACATCTCCTTCCTCGCTGGCTGTTTTGCAGGCTGCGCCGCAGCTGTTGCGGTCAACCCTGTGGACGGTGAGATGGCCTGTGATGTATGACTGGGTGCATTTAAAACTGGTGTACTCAATTTAAAAGTTTGGGGCAATTCGCTTTTTTAAACATATTTTTTAAATATGTCTGATTTTGATACAGTTAAAACAGTGATATTGTGAAATATTATTGCAATTTAAAATTGCTGATTTCTATTTGAATATATATTAAAATGTAATTTATTCCTGTGATGCAAAGCTGAATTTTCAGCATCATTACTCCAGTCTTCAGTCACATGATCCATCAGAAATCATTCTAATATGCTGATTTGCATGTTTAAGAAATATTTGTCAATGTTGAAAACAGTTATGCTGCCTAATTTGATACATTTTTCAAGTTTCTTTGACGAATAAAAAGTTCAAAAAAACAGCAATGCATCCTTGCTGATTAATAGTATTAGAAAAGTATTATTTCTTTAAAAAAAAAAATGCTGACCCAATATTTTTGAATAGTGTAAGTGTATATAACAACAAGAAGTGCAATTTCATGATGACCAGAAAAATGAAATGAGCCAAAAGCCAGGATTGGGTATAATACACACAAATCATAAAAAAATATGGCAATGTAGTAAATGTGTTTATTTATTTGAATCCTCAATGTTTACTCCTCACAAAGGATATGCTCCTAAATGTAGTTAGCTGCCTTGCTGTCTATGTCCCACAGCATCTTAACTGAAATGGAACCTCATAAGTGACTGATTTGGGACACTCTACATGCATAATAACTCCATTCATTATACAAATAACGCTCCTGACATGAAGCACACAGAAGATCTGAGTTGATTTCAGTAGAGTGTAGTGTTAGCTCTCTAAGCTAACAACACATGACAAGCACAAAAATACATAACACAAAAATATCAGGTGAAATAACTTTTATTTTACTATATAAAATATATTTTATATTTTTAAATAATATACACACACAAAGATATAATAAAATATAAATAATATAATTACTTATATTTTTTAGTTTAAATATAATATTATATAAATAATTAATTATATAAATACATATTTATATAAATAATAATATAAAATAATCTCTCTCTCTCCCTATATATATACAAATTATGTAAATATTTATATTGTCATATTTTTATACATTTATATATAGAATAAAATGTTTACAATTTCACATCAAATGTAGGTTTATCAACTATGCCAAATATTATTGAGTGATCCCTTATTTAATTAAAAATATTTGCATATCATATTAAATCCATAGGGGGCACAATTTGCTCCTGTATTTTAGCGTCTTACGTCCAAACATTTCATAAGTAGTCAATTATATTTGAATATGTTTTGCATACAAGAGTCAATATTAAAAATTACAGATTAGGATGAAAAACAAATGACAAGTTATGTGTGTAATGGTGTGTGACACTTTAGTATGACATAAAAATTAAGTCAGTTAAGTCATATGTCAGTGAGCCAAAATGAAAGTGACTGCATCTCAAATGCATTTTAGCAGTGACTGTTTTATATATAGCAGCGGTCTAAGTATCTAAAATTGCAAATGTGGTAGTTTCCTTTTTTCCCCTAAAAGAACCCTGATAAAATCTGCAAACATGATTTCATGTCATTAGTATAATTACAGCGCCACCAGTATGATTATTAAGGGGGGACAATATTTTGTGAATGCAGACTAATGGTTTGTATGTGTGTGTGTGTGTGTGTGTGTGTGTGTTTGTGCTGCAGTGGTAAAGACCAGGCTTCAGTCTTTGGCCCGTGGATGTCATGAGGACACTTACAGCGGAGTGAAAGATTGCATCAGGTAAAATTATAATTGCATACTCATTTATCAAAGTATTTCCATGATGTTTTTTCTTATTTTTATTCTCTGAACATCTCATCATCAGTAAGATTCTCCGTCACGAGGGCCCCTCTGCATTCCTGAAGGGCTCGTACTGTCGTGCGTTGGTCATTGCGCCGCTGTTCGGCATCGCACAGGTGGTTTACTTCCTGGGAGTCGGGGAATTTGTTCTTAGCCTCCTGCCTGGACAAAAACACTGAATCTGTACTGTAGATGAAAGTGCTGATCTTAGAACAGTGGCTTGTATTTGGACTGCAGAAGTTTCAGATCAGCTTCACTCTTAAAAATAAAGGTGCTTAAAGGGTTCTTCACAGCGATGCCACAGAAGAACCATTTTTGGTTCCACAAAGAACCATTCAGTCAAAGGTTCTTTAAAGAACCATCTCTTTTTTACCTATTTATAATCTGAAGAACCTTCATTCGCCACAAAGAACCTTTTGAGAAACAGAAAGGTTCTTTAAAGGTTCTTTATGGAACCATTTAGACAGAAAGGTTCTTCTATGGCATTGAGTGTTTGAGGACCAGTTTTCATCATCAGCATCATCTTTCAGTACGGCATGACAATAATAGCTCTGTTCCAAAAGCTAGTGAGCACTGAGTCGATGTTTCCTTGCGTTAGAAGATCTGGGCTGGTTTGAGTTGTTTGTAGGCCACACTTTGTTCCATGCTAAAGCTAAAACCAACAGCTAATTATTGTTATATTACATAGATTTAAATTATTATAACAGCTGAGTTAAAATTATGTCATACATCAAAAAACAATATTATAGACAATTTGTTTGGTTTTTTTTTCTTTTTTCTTTTAACAAATTAGTACTTTCATTGAGCAAGGATGCATTGAATTGATAAAAAGTCACAGTAAAGACATTTATAATGTCACAAAAGATTTCTGTTTCAAATAATTGCTTATGGACTTTCTATTCATCAAAGAATCCTGAACAAAAATGTATCACCGTTTCCACAAAAATATTAAGCAGCTCAATTGTTAATAATAAAACAATGATTATAATCAGAAATGTTTCTTGAGCAGCAAATCAGCATATTAGAATTATTTCTGAAGGATCATGTGAAACTGAAGACTGGAGCAATGATACTGAAAATTAAAATTTTCTTCATAGGAATAAATGACTTTTTATAATTATTCACATATAAACAGTTATTTTAAATTCTAATAATATTCCACAATAATACTGTTTTTTGTGTATATTTTTGATCAAATAAATGCATCCTCTGTGAGCATAAGACACATTAAAAAACCTTATGTCACCTGTATTTTAAAATAGATTGGATATCTTCAGCTACTTTGAATATTTCATTATTGGAGATTTTTGAAAGATATATTCAGAATGAGTCATTTATGAAAAAATTAAACCATTTACATTCAAATATTTTGCCAAATGTGTGAGAATGATTCTTTGTGAGATCTGTAATTACAAAGTGTTTTACTTTTATAAGCTTATTGAAATCAAGCACTGCTGGTTTCCTCAGTGCAGCGTTTTATTGAATTGTATTTACCTTGGTTTTATCAGAACCAAAAGAGACACTTTCTTTGAGCTTGTGTCTGTGCATTAAAACATAATCCTTTGTGATTGATGTAAGCTATGCACAGCTAAGACTATCTTCAAAACACATTTTAAATGAAGTCTGTATGTTACAGACTGAATTAATTGCAGAACTTGGTGCTTGTGGTTAGAGGTTTAGAACAAACCCTGAGCAGAATATCTGCACTGCAAAAATCAATTTCTTACTCAGTATTTCTGTCCTGTTTTTCAGTCCAAATATCAAAACATTCTTAAATCAAGATTTACTTGAGAAGCAAAATGACTTAAGATATTCAGTCTTGTTTTTCTGAACAGTGTATCAAAATTAAGCAAATTTACGCCTAAAATGACAAATGTCTGCCAGTGGGGTCCGAAAAATAATGTTATTTTCACTTTGGTTTAAGTTTCTTTTTCTAACCCCATTGGCAGATATTTTTATTGTTTCAAGAATAAACTCTCTTAGTTTTTCAGAAATCAAGACTTGTCAGTTTGCCTCTCAAGTAAAGATCTTCAGTCTTGATTTAAGAATGTTTAGATATACTGCAAAAACAAGAGAAAAACCCAGAAAGTCAGACAATCATTTTCTAGCAGTGTGAGGAATGTTAATACAGTTCTGCCTTGCAAGCACATGTACAACGAGCAAACAGAAGGGATTGTGGGCAGACATGCTGCTAACCACTCAAGCAAATCAAGGTGGCAGGAGAAATGCATTGATTGCTGGGTATGTGATTGTATCTGCAGGGGCTTTAGATCACATTTAGTATTCGGACCACAGAGCTCCCTTCCATGGCAGGCTTTTAATAGCTTTCACATCGTACTGTCCAAAGAGATGTTTTGAACTCTCCACCGGTTGCTATTTTCATCTGTGCACTGTAGTGGCCGTCTCTCTATTTCATTCTAATCTCTGCCATCTCCTCTCTGCTCTAATCATACCTCTCTGGCCTCATCTCGGAAAAATTTTCTATCTCCCCAGTGGCCGCTGTTATTGATTTTTGTATGTTTTGTGTGCTGGGAGTATATTTCGTCTCATAGCATAAAACAGAAGTGGTGGCAACGCAAACTTATTCTGGGAGATCCGTTTCATCTTGATATCATAGTCCTGAAATGGCCGAGCTCGAGGCACTGATTGCGAATTCGCAGGAAGAACACAGAGTAGCGGAGTATACATGCGATGCATGGACAGCTCTAATAACTGAGCTCGTGTCTTTGCCTGCGCCTTAGGGAATATCTGTCTGCCGTCTACATTCTCCTCTGATTTCTGCTCATAATGAAGCCAGATCTTTTTATGTGCAGCCAGTGAAGTCACTTTGTAACTGAGATGCAATAGAGGAGCTGGGAACATTGGGGATTAAGTCTTCACAAAGGGGCTCATATAAGAGATGCATTTTTTTAAAAGTAGAACTTGTAAGTGCAGTCTCATTGACTGTTGCATTGTGAAGTTTCACATGAAAAATCCAGTCATTCCAATAGGAGTCCATGCATGTGAAATCCAGTCATTCCTATAGGAATCCATGCATGTGAAATCCAGTCATTCCAATAGGAATCCATACATGCGGAATGCAGTTATTCCAATAGGAGTCCATGCATGTGAAATCCAGTCATTCCTATAGGAATCCATTCATGTGAAATCCAGTCATTCCAATAGGAATCCATACATGGGAAATCAAGTCGTTCTAATAGGAATCCAAGCATGCAAAATCCAGTCATTCCAATAGGAATCCATACATGTGGAATCCAGTCATTCCAATAGAAATCCATGCATGTGGAATCCAGTCGATCCAATAGGAATCCATGCATGCAAAATCCAGCCGTTCCAATAGGAATCAATGCATGTGAAATCCAGTCATTCCAATAGGAATCCAAGCATGCAAAATCCAGTCATTCCAATAGGAATCCATACATGGGAAATCAAGTCGTTCTAATAGGAATCCAAGCATGCAAAATCCAGTCATTCCAATAGGAATCCATACATGTGGAATCCAGTCATTCCAATAGAAATCCATGCATGTGGAATCCAGTCGATCCAATAGGAATCCATGCATGCAAAATCCAGCCGTTCCAATAGGAATCAATGCATGTGAAATCCAGTCATTCCAATAGGAATCCAAGCATGCAAAATCCAGTCATTCCAATAGGAATCCATACATGTGAAATCCAGTCATTCCTATATGAATCCATACATGGGAAATCAAGTCGTTCCAATAGGAATCCATTCATGCAAAATCCAGCTGTTCCAATAGGAATCAATGCATGCAAAATCTAGCTCTTCCAATAGGAATCCATGTATGTGAAACAGAAATCCATGAATGCGAAATCCAGACATTCCAATAGGAATCCAAGCATGCAAAATCCAGTCATTCCAATAGGAATCCATACATGCGGAATGCAGTCATTCCAATGGGAATCCATGCATGCAGAATCCAGTCGTTCCAATAGGAATCCATGCATACAAAATCCAGTTGTTCCAATAGGAATCAGTCCCACTTTATATTAGGTGGCCTTAACTACTGTGTACTTACATTTAAATTAATCATTTGATACAATGCACTTATTGCATACATACATGTTTTTACATTGTACTTATATTTTTAAAAATACCTATATGTAGTTACATCTGTAATTATTTTCTGTAATTACATTTATAATAACACCGTTGACCTATCCCTTACACCTTAACCCACACTTAAACCTACCCATACCACCAAACCTGTCCCTAACCTTACCCGTATCCCACCTCAACAGCAGCAAAATACAATATGACCACAATAAGTACATTGTACTTATTTTTTGATGTAAGTACATAGTAGTTAAGGCCACCAGTGTGACCTAGGAATCCATGCATGCAAAATCCAGCCGTTCCAATAGGAATCCATGTATGCAAAATCCAGCTGTTCCAATAGGAATCTATGTATGTGAAACAGAAATCCATGAATGCGAAATCCAGACATTCTAATAGGAATCCAAGCATGCAAAATCCAGTCATTCCAATAGGAAGCCATACATGTGGAATCCAGCCGTTCCAATAGGAATCCATGTATGCAAAATCCAGCTGTTCCAATAGGAATCCATGTATGTGAAACACAAATCCATGAATGCGAAATCCAGACATTCTAATAGGAATCCAAGCATGCAAAATCCAGTCATTCCAATAGGAATCCATACATGTGGAATCCAGTCGTTCCAATATGAATCCATGCATGCAAAATCCAGCCGTTCTAATAGGAATCCGTGCATGCAAAATCCAGCCGTTCCAATAGGAATCCATGTATGTGAAACAGAAATCCATGCATGCGAAATCCAGACATTCCAATAGGAATCCATACATGCAGAATCCAGTCATTCCAATAGCAATCCATGTATGTGAAATCCAGTCTTTACAATAGGAATCCATGCATGCGAAATCCAGTCTTTCCAATAAGAATCCATGTATGTGAATTCCATACTGTATATATATTAATCATAAGTGCACTGGTTTGTAGACAACAGAAACGGGTCTTTAATGGTTTTAGCAAGTCAGGTAAAGCTTAAAAAAATGCTCATTTTGCTCATCACTAATTGGGAACCAACCAGTGGCACCGCTAGGAGTTCTGGACCCTGTGCACTGAATTTGCTATGCACCCTGTCCAGTGGTGGAGGTAACGAATTACAACTACTCACGTTACTGTAATTAAGTAGTTTTTTCGGGTACTTGTACTTTTTTGAGTATATTTTTAAAGCTGTACTTTTACTTGTACTTAAGTACAAATTTAGCAAAATAATCTACTTTATTACTTTTAAATCATAGTTCGTTACTGAGTACGCTGCCCACAATTTGAATTGATATTCAAACCTTTGACGGCACTTCAGTGGCCAATAATGAGATCCGATCATAAACGGACCAATAAAAGCCCTGATATCTGAACCGGGAAAAGCCACTGCTGCAGCAGGTGAAGAGCTGATCGGACAGCGAGGGAGCTCAGCCTAATTTATGGACTCAAAGTTTGGAGAAACAAACTGGTAGCGTTATCCTAAATATCTATATTTTGATACCGATACTGAAATATCTGACACGGTTCCATTACTCATTCTCCACAGTATCTACCGTATATACACCGATACACGCTGCATCTCTCTCCGACAGTGAGTTTGGACACGATCGCTCCTGTCAGTTACAGAGTCTGAATATCCGCGCGGGATTGCAGGTATTCAGCATAATTTTAATCATTCCCGCGCAAATGTGGCGAGCGCTTTATTGTAACTTGAGAACACATTCATGTAATCTCAGAAAACTGGATGCGAGCTCTCAAATAGGCCTAATTTATACAAATGAACTGTCTGTCCTCTCACTCCAATATTGCTTGTGC
The DNA here is from genome assembly GCA_021397915.2 of Tor tambroides. NCBI lineage: Eukaryota > Metazoa > Chordata > Actinopteri > Cypriniformes > Cyprinidae > Tor > Tor tambroides. The sequence continues at coordinate 49,003 of JAFVLL020037527.1, read as the reverse complement.
GCACTCAGAATGTGTGCAATCACGAACACTCTGTGCTTTTATTTATCTTTGCTCCTAGATTAAACTTTGAAAAAAGTCTCATTCAGATTAGATCCACGCCTGACCGATGAAAATGCTACTGGAAATTTAATTGACTGTAAGTGAAACGCACCAGAAAGTCTTTCAATATGAAAGATGGAACTTTAATTTCTTTACAATGTAAGTTTATGCTAGAAAAGTTTCGGAATGGGATATTGATATGATTTGTACATATAAATATCCTAGTCTAACTGCATCACTACATTGTACAGACATTACAGATCAAAGCCATCTGATGTTCCATTTATCTAAATAAATAACATATATGGCTCTTAAATCACTGCTTATAAAAAATCAGTGTTGTCATATTTCGAATACCTCAACTGAATTGAGGTCATTTGTTTTAGAATTTTATTACTGACTGTGTACTTGTCTTTTTTTGTAAATTCAGTTCAGTTTGAAATCAAATTTGAAATCATGCTTCCTTGTGCTGTAAGCTTTTGCAACAAAGTTACCCTATTTTAAAGACACAAATACACAGAATGAGCAAATGTTTAAGATTGAGATTTTTGTAATGGTAATTGATCACTGTTTATATGTATGTAAATAAAAGCCTATATGAAAATATGTTCATCATATAAAGCGAACGTGTCTTTTTAGAAGACTTGGATTAAACCACTCAAAGCTTGACATAATGACTGCCTTAAAAAATGGATGGGCAAAAAAACTGAGATATTAAAATACCTATGTGGCAGTATACAGTATGTGATAGTTTTGCCAATAGTATTGAAAATAATTAAAGTCATTATGAAATCAAAAAATGACCCTACTTACTTTTTTAGTGCACATTACTAGTCTTGTGGTGAACAATTAAACCATGCAAGTCAATATACTGGAAAAAACAAAAATTGTCTGCCGTCATAATCTTTAATTAAAAACTGAAAATTTGCTTCTGCTCGGGAATGGCGTTCTCGCTCTGATGACGTCAGTTTGACAGCTTGGGGAGAATCCTCTTGTTAAGTTATGATGTAAGGAATGCTGTTTCTGGGTCAATGCCTTTACTCATTTCACTTGAGAATACTATCTCAACAGCCATTTATGAGCACTATTTAATACTACATATTAAGCTAAGCATATAAAAATTTTGCTGGGCACACTACAGTCTCTGTGCTCACAGTGTCCCAGACACTAATGTTTTAGCTGAAACACTGTCTGACCATCTGGGATTTCAGTATGGAGATAAAGGTTAGGGTTATAGTTTTTTAGAATTACATGAGATCGTGGGTGTATATTAGCACAGTTTGTTGTTTTCTTGGTGCGTCTGGCAGAGCGTTAGGACCCAGAAGTGGTGAAGTGTGATGTCAGACTTAACAAGCACATATTCTTAACCACTCCTATCCAACCGTGAATCTGCTATGAGCAAGAAGTGGAGAGGAGGTGCGCCACAATAAAATCCCTCCCTTTATTCAGTATTCTGTTTCACTTGATGCATCACAACACTGAAGTCAGTTGCAACTTCTGGTTCATGGGGACCTTAATATATACCTTATATTTTTCAAGGTATTGAAGTTAGAAATAACTGTATCATGACCACTAATTCACGTACTTTAAGTTAAAAGTGGGTTTTGTTCAAAGCAGCTATTATCCACATAGATCTTTGATATGAATGAATATGAAAATCATTAAATATCGCCGGCCAAAAAGTAACTAGTACTCTGAGTAGTTTTTGAGAAGAGTAATTTGTACTTTTACTTAAGTACTGTTTTGACACCAGTACTTTTACATGTAATTGAGTATCATTTCAGCAATGTAACAGTACTTGTACTTGAGTACAAATTTTCAGTACTCTTTCCACCACTGACCCTGTCAACCAATCATTTTGGTTCTGCAGAGACAGAAGTTTAAAATATGCAACTTAGTCAGAAGATGTGTGTCATTATTTTTCCAAGCATTCAGACTTGCAGTATAATTTCACCTGGCAGACACTAAAATAAGTGAAAAAATGCATGAATTCAGAATCATGGTGGTGACAAACACCATTAACATTTTCTAGAAAATGTAAAAATCAAGTTTCACTTGCAATGTGAAATGCTGTGCATGACATCACATTATAGGATCCTATTAGGGCTATAACAATTTTTTTTTTAACACCACAGAGCTCTGCCAGAAAACTAATCCACACTTCACTATAGCATAATTAACATTGCCCAGTTACTCTATTAATACAGAGTTCCATCTGAACCCGTAAAAGCAACATGTCTGCAACAATGTGCAGTTGTTTAACTATATGATGTGCCGCATGCGCTGTGTGTGCAAGGTGAACCGGGAGATCAAGGCTGTAAAATTAGCCAGACTCTTGTGTTTGATTACCCATGAAAACAGTGTGAGATGAAAGGCACGCTTGTTGACTTGAGTTCAGAAGCAACCACTGAGGCAGCTTAATGAATATTTACCTCAAAGGGAGCGAGATAGGAGCCCTGTTCCAAAACCTAGTGCGCTGCCTTGCTGTTTACTGTCCACGTAGGAAGCTGCCTTCTAAGGGAACGTTTACACACAACATATTTTTACTTTGCAAGACATGAGAAATTGCATGGAAACAAATGCAAGCTCTCCAGTCTTCCATATTTTTGATGACCAATGTCAGTATTTTAACTACACTCCAAAAAAAATGGTACAGTAAAGGTACATCTCTTCAGAATTTACAAATATTTAAGTACTAATATGTACCATTAAAAATGCACCCTTTAGGGGTAAATAAGTTACAAAAGTGTACCTTTTGAAAAGGTACCGTCCCAGTGACAGTTTTTCTGAGAATACATATATCACATCACATTGTTTAATTCATAAAAAGATAGTAAAGACAATTTCTGCAATGAAATGTACATTTTTTAGGCAGCTCACTAGGTTTTGGAACAAAGCCAGGGTGGATAAAATGTGATTTACTCAGAGAATTTGTTACGCTAAAGTCTAACAGGTGATGTGAGGATTATGGGTAAATGTCAAGGATGTTGACAAGAATTTGACTTAATGGGTTTTACAAAAGAAATTTGGAGTCAAGTGGGTTGAGAAAGCCTGAGTTGACAAATGCTGAACCGGGCAGAGTGTTTTTGTTTATGCATTTGCATGTGTGTGTGTGTGTGTGTGTGTGTGTGTGAGAGAGAGAGAGAGAGAGAGAGGTACAGACAGACTGATGTAGGAGTGATCGTGTGATATCAATGAGCCAGCGGTAATGACAAGAAGCCAGCATATCAGGTCCTATCTCTCACTTAGGTGTCTGGCTACTCTAAGTCAAGGTTAAGCCCCCAGCAGATTCACACACACAATGAAAGGCCGACTGATGCCCGATGCCCTCAGTCTGTTTTCCCTTTTCAACATTCTTTATGCAAAAACAATACTTTGCAGACAAAGTCAGATGATCACATACATCAAGCAACTTTCTGTCCTTGGAAATACATGAAGTAATAGAATGTGATGTACAGTTTACTCTACCAAATCTTTATGAAGTAATAACAAACTCATGGTGGTTTTCAGGTTGTACTTTATGAAATGCATATGCTTTTACTTCGTTAGGGGGATAAATGCATTATTCACAAGGACACAGAGATACTCAAGGCCTTTCAAGGACATTCAACATTGCTCTTATCGAGTCAGTGAATCTCAGACTCCACATAAATTATTACATTTTGGTTTCTCTGGTCTAGACAGACTGTCGGAAACCAAAATAAACAAAAACGAATAAAAATGACAAAAACACACACAGAATTACTAAAACATGAACTAAAATAAAAATAGAAAATAATACACCATAAATGTCCTTTTTTAAAAATTTTAAAGCATGAAATTAATAAAAAGTATATAGACATTTAAAATAAACAATAATTAATAAAAATGACAAACACACAACAAAATTTCTAAAACTTGAACTAAAATGAAAATGAAAAATATAAAAAATAATTCAGAATATTAATAAAATCTCCGATAGTATCTCAGTTATACTAAAATAACATTTATTTACACCAAGCATAAATGTCCTTTTTAAAAATAAAAACTTATAAAAGAAAAACATGATAAAAAGACTAAAACTAAAATGGAAAATATAAAAATGAAAACTAATTCAAAATATTTTAAAAATATAATATAAATAATAGTAAAATACAAAAACATGACACACTGACTCAAATCTGAACTAAAGTCAAAATAAAAATGGGAAATAAAAAGTTAGAAGAAATAATTTACACCTTCCACTTTCTTCTTATTTTTTTAAGGTATGAACTATATAGACATTAGAAAAATAATCAAGAAAAAAAATCACAACAAAATTACTAAAACTTGACCTAAAATGATGTTCAACATTCTTCTTATTGAGTTCTGTGTTTTCTGAGACTCCACATAAATTATAACATTTTGTTTCTTCTGATCTAGACTGTTTGAAACCAGAAAAATGCTGCCTTCGCAGGTAGGAGTGCTGTAAGGCACGTCTCAGTCCAGTGTTTGTGTAACATTCTGTCTACCAAGACATTCTGCCTTCACCGGCCGGTTTTTCAAAGCAGCATCGCTGCATCTGTGATCTCCCACAATCCTGTGCATACAGTTTGGCAGCTGATAGAAAGAATAGAAAAGGCATCTTATGCAGTGGTTGAAAGAATTAAATTAATTTATACACTAAAAGAAATGTGCTAATTATAAAATGATTTTTAGCTGGGTTCTGAAGGATTTTTATGTCATTTTAGGAGTGCATTCTGTTGAAGTACAGGACGCAAATTGTCTTAACCATCAAAAAATGTAAACATAAAAACACTAATTCAAAATATTAATAAAAAGTATACTAAAATACAGATTCAGACCTTGCATAAATGTCCTTTTTACATTTTTAAGACAGACATAATGCAAAAACAGCAAATTTACTAAAACTTTAAAATTTAAAATGACTATGGAAAATATAAATAAATACTAATTTAAAATATTAATAAAAACTATGATATCTCATTGATAGTAAAATAATCGATTAACACTCAGCATAAATGGCATGTTTAATTTTTTAAGGCATGAAATTTATAAAAAACTATATAGACATTTTAAAACATAAATAAATAAAAATTGAACATACGTAATAAAAAATGTAAAAATAAATTAAATTACAACCATAATAGTATCTAACAAAAATAACACTGATTCACACCCTGCATAATTGCACTTTTTAAAAAACTTTTTGAGGCATGATTCCATTTTTACTGCACAAATAATCATTGTAATCATTAAATATGTGGCTTGGTGTGTCTAAAGCCTACTTGATTTTTGTCTAGACCATTAGACACAATGTTATGCTGTTTTGGAAGCCAGTCTGAAACATTTCTTTAGGCAGTACCTTCATACAAAAACACTCAGACTGACTGTGCAGCATGGCAGCTCCTTGACAGGCTGCTGTTTCCTCTCCATTAGAATTCTCATGCAACTCTAGTGAAGATCCTCTAGGGGGCGTCAGTATCACTGGGTTTCATTGGAGGATCTGAACCTGCAGCCGTGAGCTGAGAGTCAATTGGATTGTTGTGCTGTTCTAGCAGCTGGGAAAACAGATTGTCTCAGGAGACACACAATGTAGTGTGATCCCAGATGAGTCTGACTTCATAAAAGCAGACATTTCTGCATGTTTAGAGGACATGCTGAGTATGATGGCACTCTGTGGGGGGTGCAGGTAATGCTGTCATCAGCGCATCAGAAGGTATAATTAGCATAAGCAGCTGTCAATCATCCAACATCAAGTAGAGATGCTAAATAGCTTGCGAAAATCAGCAGGAATGGCAAAACACTGGCTAATTACATGCAGTGAAGACCAAATTGATAGGCTTTCAAGATAAGGTTTCAATTGTCACTAAATATTGGCATCATAAAACTGCCGCTATTCTGTCAAACCACTACAAACTGTGCTCAAAGTCACTACAAAATGCAGATAAACTCAAATCTGTAAATGCTTATGAACTATATTATTTGGGTAATTCAGAATGGTTAATTCTGATTTATATTAATACATGCACATATTTATTGAACTTGCTCACCAATGGATCCTCTGCAGTGAATGGGTGCCGTCAGAATGAGAGACCAAACAGTTGATAAAAACATCATAATAATCTACAAGTAATCCACACCACTCCAGGCCATCAATAAATGTCTTTTGAAGCGAAAATCTGCATGTTTGTAAGAAACAAATCCATCATTAAGATGTTTTAACTTTAAACAGTTGCTTCTGGCTGAAACATAAGTCCTCTATACATAATATTGCTTTATCCAATGAAAAAGTTGTTTCGTTTGAATTGTAAAATATTGAATTATTGTGATGTTTTTATCAGCTGTTTGGACTCTCATTCTGACGGCACCCATTCACTACAGAGGATCCAGTGGTGAGCAGGTGTAATGCTAAATTTCTCCAAATTTGTTGTTATGAAGAAACAAACTCATCTACATCTTGGGTGGCCTGAGGCTGAGTATGTTTTCAACCAATTTTCATTTTGGGGTTAACTACTCCTTAAAGTGTAATAAAATTGAGAAATATAAAAAGAGTCCAAGTGTCTTAGGATGAAAGCTACAAATAATGATTTTTATAAAACCCCCTTAAAAGCAGCATAAAATATGGTTCAGCGGCAAGCTTGAAATATAAAAAGAGAGATACATCAGGAATGAAGACAAAACAGCAACTGACCTGGCAGATAGATTGGAAAATACAACATAGCTAACAAATATGAGCCTGGCAGCATCACGGTTATGGGCCTGATTCTGAGGGAACTATACAATGCAAGTCACTTTGGATAAAAGCATCTGCCAAATGCATAAATGTCAAGTCACAGTTCAAAGAATTTACAGGTCAAAGGTATATGTACAACATATATGTAGTGTAACCAGGAATGTATTATTGCATTCCACAAGAACACACACCAACAACTACACAGTAAAAAAAAAAAAAAAAGTTGAGCCAACTTAAAATTTTAAGGCAACCAGCTTCAGCAGATTTTTAAGTTTTCTCAACTTGTTGTTTTAAGTTTATACAACAAAAAGTTCAGAATCTCCTACAAAAATTAGTTGAGATAACTCAAAAATATGCTGAAGCTGGTTGCCTTAAAATTTTAAGTTCGCTCAACTTTTTTTTTTTTTTTTTTTTTTACAGTGTAAAGCCAAGAGTTCTTCATCAACTTTCTGCTCTAATATGTATATAGAGGCAACACACGTGAGAGATTATGAGATAGCAAGCATGTGCAAAAGACAAAATATAGACAAAAATGTTCAAAGGGGGATGTAAAGGTTGGAGTTCTTTGAAATTCTATTTCCAGTCATGGACTGCTGCAGGAATAACGTATCTTTGAAGCCTCAGAAACGAGTTAGCACTTAACACTTCTGGTTCCATTGTCAATGTGTTTTTGTTTTAAATTGTGTTTATAATCATGCTCTCGCAAACTATTCTAACTAATAATTTCAGGGATTTTTTTTTTTTAAATAAAGACTGAAAGAGTTGTCAGAAGCTTAATGGTGGTGACATTGAGGTCATATGCATCTGTGGTGTACTTTGTTTACAGCTCATTACATCTGGTTGTATTGAATCTTCAAAATCCAGGAATGCTGTGTTAATTTTGCGAAGATTAGGCCTACTGGTGAACAAAACATGCAAGAATCATAAACTTTTATCAGTCACCGAGCTTATTTCCTTCAATAATTCAAAAACCAATGGAAAAATTCTGTTTTTGTCGAGGGAACCAGGGTGACGTGAACTTCCGGTCTGGCCTACAAAAATACGGCATCACTGTAGTGTATTATCGCAAACATTTACAAATGGGAAACAGTAGACCTATATGTCACCTGACCAAACCGGAAAACAGGTGTCATTGCATCCGCTTGTCAGAGAAATTATTAACAGCAGTATGAACTAATGGCATTAGGCCTATCTATGGATTTTTAAGGTAATCCGCTAATCAAGCTAGTTGTAATTAGCAATTTTAATATCAAAATGTTAATGAGAAGAAAAAAATAAACACTTCATACAGTAGGGCCTGTGATGAACATACTCTTCGGTATCTCCTTTGAAGGTATCTTGAGTAAAACAGCTCTATTTAAGGAAGCATACACAATGACTCGAACCGGAAGCGATGCGACCATATTACTAATGCTTGACATGTATCAATTGATTTGATTGGTCTGAGTTTGCTAAAGTGGGCAGGGCTAATGACTTTACAAATGCTGGATGGTAAAAATTTTTAGTTGCTGTTCCATTGTATCAGCTAAAATGGAACACTTAATGAATTTATGGATTTTTTTGACGATTTTCGTGAAAATTCAAGATTGCACATGTGGTCTTATATTGCATGAATACAGTATCCAAATATATACACAAACATTTTAACATTTATTTTGATGCCATATTAAAAATAAGTGCATTTACTTACCTTTATGATTTTTTTTTTTTTTTTTAAATTTACTTACAGTTATGATTTTGCGGTACAAATTCACGGGCTCGTTTTATCCTAACCCTGTGTGACATCTGACATTTAAATGGCTCGGGCTTAAATAGTTTTTTTGTGACATTTTCAAGATATAATGCTAAAATAAACCCAAGAGCTGCAGCCTGCAGAGCTGTGTTAACCGCGCTCTCGGTGACTGACCAAAACGCGTCCTGTTTTACGCGACTTCACCCACATAAACTGAGATGTGCCAGCAGCTGGCGGTGGCACGGACACACCACTCACCACTCCTCGACCTCATCCCTCCCTTCAAACCCTCTCACTGCCATCTCCCGACATCAGCCGAATGAGGGGACTGGGAAAGAAAAACCAAGTGAGTGAAAGAAAGAAATAAGCAGGGAGCGGTGCTCCATGGTCACTCGCCCATTGGAAGCTCGAGAGCGCATTTTGGATTCGACTTTTTCTTGGAGGGGACTTGAGAGAAGAAACAAGCGTTTGTTGGCGTGCCAAAGGCGAACAGCCATGCACCTGAATCGGGAGGACGAGGACGGAAAAGGTGAGCTACTTTGGTGGATTCCTCTCGTTTGTTTTCAGCGTGAACGCCCGCCCTTGAGCGGCAGACGTTGTGGCGGCACCCGGTACCGCTCGCGTACGGGTCAGTACCGTACCGTGTCATTTCGATTGGATTTGGCTTCAATTTGTCCTCAACTGCAAACTGTCACTCGCCGACCGCGCAAACAGGTGCAGCCGGGTTTCTCTATAAGCGTTCGTTCGCGTTTTCACACATTCACAGCACCTGTTGTGTTGCGTACCGCGAAGGTAAATGCATTTACCCCGGTGCCTTTGAGGGAGTTGTCATCTATGCACGCGCAAGGTCATCATCTCTCATCACATAGTCATGATAGGGTGTCTGCGCGTGCGTTTATTGTTCGTCTTATCGACTGCATCTGACACAAATGTATCAAAAGCACACTTTTCATATGCAATAGTGAGAGAAGTGAGGATGGGTCATTATGAGGACGAAGGGAAACGGACATGCATTGGCCTTTGCCACCTCCTGTTGCGCGCCACAAGATTTGTCAGGTGGTAAAATTACGATGGTCAGTTGTGACGTGTGTGCACAGAGTCCTGTCATTTGATTTATTTGCAAGAGACACTGTGGCAGAAAAACAGTCGTGTTTTTGCAAGACGTCAATTAATAACTAAGCAGTCATTTCTGATGAGAGGTGCCAGTGCGGAAATAAATTAAATAAAAGCCTTTACTTTAACCCTTGAATGTCAGGAGCGTAAAACACCTTAATTTATGGCTATACTCCAATTCAGTCATGACGTCAATTTGTTGACCAACCCGGAAGGCTAATTCGTCTTGAGTACCCTTGGGAATTTCTTGTGGGTTTTTACAATAGCAGTACACATCATTGCTATATGCAAAATATTGATCGCTATTTACAGTTTAATAGTTTTTAATCTCCCATGAAAATAATGCATGCTGCAAGATTTCCAGGGTCAGCGCTGCATAACTTGAAATATTTTCTTCAGATATTTTCTGGAACTCACTGTCTCTCCCTTCTGCCTCTCAAATGTCTGTATCTTCCAAGATATACAGTATAATCCTTTTAAAAAGTTTGAGTTAGGCACATATTGTTCTACCAGTAAACATGCAGAGATGTTGTGAAGTTCAATGTATTTGTCCATTAATTGAAAAGAATCGACTCAAAACAGTGATTCATTCACAAACCATGCATCGCTCGCTTTGATTCTAAGCAGCCAGCAGAAAATATGACACTCACAACATGATTAATGAAATACTGTCTAAAATAATGTTTCTTAGGTAGTAATAGCTCTCAGTAAAATTTGATGAAATTGGCTTGGTAAATGGATTGACCGGCAAAGCCCGTGTAATGTAGATCATAGTTAAGTTGTTAACTCTTTGTGATGGAATTTGAGGAAAAATGATATTTCTGTTAGCCACATTTATTGATATTTTGTATACTACCCTTTGCTTTTTTACTGTTTTACTGTTTAATTTTGCTGAAAAGCCTTCTGAACACATACAATATGAAGTCCATGGAAAAAAGCTGTTTCTACAAGATATGCAGCTATACAATTGACTTAAACTTACTGTGAGAAATGGTTTCTGCATTGAAAACTGTAGCCTTGGTTTTTCTTACCATGGTAACTGTTGTTTCCACCTCAACACCAGATTCTTTCTACAGTCGTTGTTCCCACAGTTCATGGCTTCTGTGGTCATTGCTGGTTAAGCCAATTTCATCAAATTTTACGGATTTATTTCTTGTCTGATGAGAGCGATTACTGTATATTGTACCTAAGAAACATTATTCTAGACAGTATTTCATTAATCATGTTGTGAGTGTCCCATATTTTCTGCTGGCTGCTTAGAATCAAAGCTAGCGATGCTCGATTTGTGAACGAATCACTGTTTTGAGTCGATTCTTTTCAATGAACTGTTCAAATGGGCTGCATCGTGATGTCTGATTCGTAAATGAATCATACATTTGACATGGTTCTTTCGGTGACCCGTGTCCAATTATTATGGTTCTTGCCATTTTGTACCACCCAAATCCTGAAGGATAACTAAACAGAATCAGTGGATGCAATGTCACAAATATTCATTTGAAACTGTGGCACAATTCAGAAACATGTGGCATAATTGTAGTGTAATAAATGTTATATTTAAAAGGCACATAACTAATAGTTTGACAGGTTTAATGTGAGGTGGAGTCATGTCATATCATATCATGTCTTACAAAGGATTTTTTCCATTATAATGGACACTGGGTCTCAACACAAGGATAAGAGCTGTGCCGAATATTACTGTAAAGCTGACAGATGTGATTTCAGTAATAATCCTCCTGCAAATTTTCTTCAGTCTTCACCATAATTGAGTCAGGAGATCTTTAGACCACTAGACATGCTTGACAAAAGATTTCAAATGGACATTTTAAATTCAAACCTGTTTGCCTGTAACAGCAGCAGCGGTGTTTTTGTCTTGACATTCAACTTTGTATGTCTTTTGAGCAAGAGGCACTAATCAGGTACATATAACCTGAACCTAGAATGATGTTGCAAATTGTAATTTATAATTTTAATTTTTTTTTATATGAGTAGGTGTTTGCATTCTGTAATTAATTAATAAATTTTTTGGTGCATGGATAATATTACGTTTCCGTATCGTAGTAAAAATAAGTGTAGTAACAATTTGCACTACCATGGTAATATTTTGTAAGGCATGCAAATTTGTATGAGAAGTTTTATTAGCGTTGTGGATGTAATCAGCTTTAGTTCGTCTTAATGCGAATTCAGCTGGGAATCTCAAGCTGAACGTATTGCCAGAGATTTCATGCTGTACTAGACAAAAGCACATTTTGTAAGCACGGATTTGGGAATATCCAGTTGAAGAAATGCTTAGCCCAGTCAGCTGAGCAGAGAAGCATGTCCTCCGTTTTTTTTTTTTGTTTTTTTTAACAAAACACAGACATGGACACTAATGCTTTTAAAAGAGAAAACAGTCACAACTAAAGCGAGAAATGCTGATATTTGGCTTTAAAAACACTGATTAGGTTAACTGGACTGGTAATCTTGTGACCGTAATGACAAATTTAAAGGAATAGTTCACCCAAAAATGAAAAGATATAGATGAGTTTGTTTCTTGATCTGAACAGATTGGGAGAAATTTAGCATTACATAACTTGCTCACCAGTGGATCCTCTGCAGTGAATGGGTGCCGTCAGAATCAGAGTCCAAACAGCTGATAAAAACATCACGATAATCCACAAGTAATCCACACCACTTCAGTCCATCAGTTTGTTTTGTTTGTATGAAACAAATTCATAATCGAAACATTTTTAACTTCAAACCATTGCTTCTGGATAAAATACTGGAGTCCTCTATCAATAATTTTGCATTCTTCAGTGCTTTCTTACACCATTTGCAGTGTATTTGTGTTACTATGAATTATTTTTGCCAGAAAACCTCTTAATGATAGATTTATTTCTTATAAACACGCAGCTTTTTGCTCGTCAAGGTATTAATTGTTGGACTGGAGTGGTGTGGATTATTGTGATGTTTTTATCAGCTGTTTGGACTCTCATTCTGACGGCACCCATTCACTGCTGAGCAAATGATTTAATGCTGAATTTCTCCAAATTTGTAGAAGAAACAAACCCGAGATGCAAACTGCATCTCGGGTGGCCTGAGGGTGAGTAAAGTTTTGGCAGATTTTCATTTTTGGGTGAACTGTTCCTTTAAGGACAGCTGAAGATCAAATTGACAGCTCAAGGATACTTCTCACAGAGACCTGCCCAGCGGTGGTTTTGCATTGCCGCTGTGCGATGAGCGATAAGAACATATATGTGAGACACTGACAAGGGTTAATCTTTGACAGAGGCAAGATTTCAATCACATCAGATAATTTCACACCCCATAAGCCATCTTGTCTGTCTCTGTGTTAGACGTCCTCACACGTGACGAAGCGTCTGCCTCGCCTCTAATTCACCACAGAAACTCTGATATTCCTCTGTATCTACTTTTTAGAAACCCTTTCATGTACTCTCAACCCAAGCACACAGCATTTGAAGTTTGCAGACGATAACAACAGTTGTTTCAGAGTGCTGATAGCAGAAGAGCTTTGACATATTGTGGAGTCGAAACTGGATGCGGGGTCGTTTCCTGGATAGGATCTTAATGTCATTGGCATTCCTGGCATGTTCTGATGTTGTAGCAGCGGCGTGATAAGACAAACACACCGAGAAGGTCAAGTGGCGGCCGCAAAGCGGATGGTGGAGGGTTTGGCGAAGGACACCTCTGGACAGAGCAGGGAGAATGTGGAGAGATGCAACGGACATACAGGTGCATTTGGAGGCTCGCCAATCACTTCCACTCAGATTGGAGTGACATTGTGAGTTTGTAATGCTTTTAGCTGGCGTCAATGAGGGATCAGATGATGCTTCTGCATTTAGATGCTTCCTGTATGAATTTCTGAATTTTTCAATTTCGTCAGAATATTGGAGTTTAATGAAAGTTGCCAATGTGAGAGCTCTGTTACTGCTTTTGCACCGAAATGATCCGCTCTGCCGAACTGATGACCAAACAGTTTTGAGACCGGCTTGTGTTTCAGCCCATGACTCTGAAAAGTGAACGATGGCTTTACTGACTTAAAGCATATTCTAGGTTCAATACAAACTCAATCGAAAGCATTACCACAAAAAAAAATCTGATTTGTCCTTGTTTTCTTTCAAATAATCATAAATGGAGGTTGCAATGAGGCACGTACAATGGAAAGAAATGGGGAAAAGTTTTGGATGATTTAAAGTCAAGTCAAGCCACGTTTATTTATATAGCACTTTATACAATACAGATTGTTTTAGAGCAGGGTTATTATTGTTAACTAGGGCTGGGCGGTATGAAGGTATATATCGTTACCGCGGAATGAAATGTGTACCGTAAAAGAATTTTTTATTCCGTGTATACCGCGAAATGTAAATAAGTGGGCGTGGCCAACTCACGTGCAGCACGCGTGAGGCTGAGACTGGTCAAACCGTTGAATGCAAGACTGAAGGATACGCTGGGAGGTTGTAAAAACATGGAAAAGGAGAAACGAACAGACGAGGATGGCTCAAAAGAAAATCCTGAGCAGGAGGAGGAACTCGTCATTAACTCTTTCCCCGCCATTGACGAGATATCTTGTCAATTAAGAGACAACGCTTCCCCGCCATTGACGAGTTTTTACGGCAATTCGTGTTCTAGGTATATTGCGGTAAGGAAAGCACTAGTGCATGTCCTGAATGAGTTACGGGACTTCCGGGTCGTACGGGTCCGAATACAAGACGATCGACATTAATGGAAGGATCAGAGAACATGTAGATCATATATATATGTAGATCATGTTTTGACCATTTTGAATCTGATGAAGTAGTCAGTGAGAGAGATGCCTGTACAGACACAGAAACATCTCTAGTTGTGTATGGACCGATAACCCGTCAATCTGAATGTGTGTGTGTGTGTGTGTGTGTGTGTGTGATGTTCTCTCTCTCTCTCTATATATATGTGTATGTGTGTGTGTGTGTGTATGTACAGTATGTATATGTATGGATGTAGCCTATATGTGTGTGTTTGTGTGTATAAACGTGTGTGTGTGTGTGTGTCTGTCTGTTCTGTTTATTGAATGCAATTTCAGTTATTCATATAATAATTTACAGGTGAAAGAATTTGACATTTGAATGTATTTTGCTTGAAAATGCACTACTTTTTTAAAATGCATTTTTCTCAGGTTTTGGCCAAAATGTTGTATTTCTGATGAAACCTATGTGCATTCAAGGGGTGATAAAACATGAACACATGAAGATAGAATAAAATAGTTTTTTTTAATTAAAATCAGAGGCTTGGTTCTTTATTTTGATATATAATATGTTCATATATTCATAGCAGAAAATATTCTGAGGGCCGTCAAATTTAGGTGAAAATCATCAAAAATGCTGGCGGTGGCTGGCAACTTTTTTAAAAAACGCTGGCGGGGAAAGAGTTAAAAGAGGTGCAACATCTGTTGTGTGGACTTGGTTCGGTTTGCAAAATCTGACAACGAGCAGAAAAAGGTGATTTGCAAACCGTGTCATGCTAATGTACTCACTAGCAGCGGCATTTATATTTTCACATTTAAGTTTTCTTTTCCTGTTATTTACTTGAGATATATTTTATATCTGTGAGATGTTACTTGAGAAAAGTTTACAATAATAAGTTCTGTCCACATCAAGCTGTGAAATGTGACATACAGTGGAATTGTTGTTCATATAAAGTCATATTTTGTTTACCATATTTATAAGGTTAAAAATAAAATACAAAATAATCAAATAAGATCAAGTCCTTTTCTTTTCTTAAATATTCAAGCTTATTTATTATATAAAGCCCTTTTGTACATTTTCTGGAATAACTACCTATATAAAAAACTATATCGTGAAAGATATCGTTACCGTGAAATAAAATTTCTCATACCGTGAAATAAAATTTTGGTCATACCGCCCAGCCCTATTGTTAACTAATTAAAACCATTAAAAAACATTTTTATTATTTCAAATACAATAAACTGAAATTATAAACTAAAATATAATATAAACTAAATAAAATATACATTTTTTATATATTAAAAATTAAAAAAATATATTAACTAAAAAATGTAAACCTCTTTATTTTAGCTAGTTTGCAAGGCAACATTTCTCATTTTTGTTTAGTGTAAGTTGAATTTCTAATAATTACTAAACTAAACAAACTTAAGCTAAATTCTAATACTTAAAATCTATATAGACATAAAAAATAAAAAAAAACACACCAAAATGTCTGAAACTTAAAATGAACACTGTTTCAAACCAGCTTTACAGTAATTTACAGGAAAATAACAGTATCTATATTGCAAAGTTCATCAAATATGTCTTTAAAGCCAGCTCTTCAGGAGACAAAAGTGTCATTTTTCAGCTTTGTTCATTTCAAGTTTTTGTGTTCACGTCCATGTTGTGTTTTCTAAATATTACTTCCTGTAACCCAGTAGGCACACAATGTCATAAGACATTGATATTTGGTTAAATTTCGGTTGTGACGTCGGGTGACCAAAATTCAATGTCAATTCAACATCTAATGTCAGCATTAATTTGATGTCCAATACCACTTCAGCTTTTTTTTTTTTTTTTATTACCGGAGGAAAGAGCCTATAGGTCATAATCCTAGTTTTGAAAAGACCCATCCAGTATAGTGTTATAACAGTATAGTTATAATTTAATTCAGCATCTTGATGCCATTGTGAAGTATACAATATGTCATTATTTGAAGCAACAGTCAGATGTTATTTAATTACATAGTGATTGTAAATAAAATCATTTGATTTCAGACAGAAATTAAAGTGATAAGAGAAGCATGACAGAAATAAAAACAGGGTGTCTCTCACCTGAATGCGTGACATGTCAGATCATCCGCTTTCATTGTAGAAAGTTTGTTGGCTATAATTGGAGCAATCTAGTTTTATGCCATTCACTTGTGTTTAACATAAGTCTAGCCAGAGAGGTTTGAAAACCATGTGATTAGGACATTATTCTGCTCTCACAGCCACTTCTTGGGTTTCATTTTTAGTACAAAACTGCTTTTTCTTCAGCAGAACGGGGCCGGATTGGGCCCTGGTGTTATGTAGTGTCTCATCTTTGTCCACTTACAAGGTGACTGACAGACCTCCTGAGTAACATATCGTAAAGATGTTATCGCGAACCTTCCTCCAGCCCTCACCGCTGCTATAAATCTACAGCTGTGGCTGTGGTTTAAGGTGCAGTTGTTACGGCCATCATGCAGTGAGTGCAGTGCTTGAGATAAACCTGCCAGTCTAGGTCAGAGGCTGAAAGACAAAGTCGACAGACGAGCGCCAGAGACGGGAAGAAAAACACCGACGCAGGTTGACCTTGTAGTTTGTACACATCACGTCTCTGGGTAATTGCGTGTTAATGGCTGTTTCCAGTCCTGCTGTCAAAGGTCCTATTAATATTTCATTCAGAGACGGAGCGAACGAGAAGCGAACAGCTCGAGTAGTAGCTATACTGACAAATGAGAGTGACGTGAGGTACAACCAGACAGACGGAGAGAGGGAGGGAGCTGGAGATAGAGACAATAGCAGTGATTAGTCAGGTGCTGTGAGTAATGGCTGTCTCAAATATATTTTTATCCTTTAATGCAACTTGCAATGGCTGTGAGAAAAGTGCAATATTTAACCCAATTACATTTCAGACTAACAACTAGAGATGTCCCTGCATCAAAAAATTAGTGCAGCATTATTGTACACTTCAATTTTTCTTTTTTATCCTAACTTTTGAGTGGAAAGGTTTAGCTATAGACTGATATTTTTCGTCCAGGGCTGCTTTTCCCAAATGCATCGTATATGTAGATCTTATAGACCAAAATGTTTTTTTAGCCAAAATGTTTTTTTAGCCAGACCTCTTTGACCTAAAATATTTATCTGAAGTACTTCTAGACATTTTGAGTTAATATTTGCATGTTCATGGTTCTCTGGCATTGGTTAATGGTCATATTTCTTTCCTTTAGTAAGTGTTTTATTTTTGTTTAATTTTTGCATTTTTACTTTTTTATGATTAAATTATTGATTAGATTTTCATTGACTCATGAACTCCCTGCAGTGATCATATTTTAGTTTTATACACATGAATGTAGTTTTTTTCACATTATTTTAGTAATATTTATATAGTTTTTGTATTACTTTACATTTAGTCATTTAGCAGATGCTTTTATCCAAAGCGATTTACAAATGAGGATAATAGAAGCAATCAAAACCAACAAAAGAGCAACAACATGCGAGTGTTATGACGAGTCTTGGTTAGCCTAACGCAGTACACGTAGCATGGTTTTTTTGTTTTGTTTTTTAAGAAAACGTGTAGATAGAAAAAAGAAAGCTAGTGTTAGTTTTACAAGAAAAACTAGCAGTTAGAGAATAAATATGCAATTGATAGGGTCAAGTGTGTGTGTTTTATTTAAATAAAAAGAAGACATAGATAAAATAGAATTAGAATAGAGAGTGCTAGAGTTAGAGGGTCAAATAAAGATGGAAGAGATGTGGTTTTAGCCGTTACTTGAAGATGGGTAAGGATTCAGCTGCTCGGATTGAGTTGGGCAGGTCATTCCACCAGATGGGAACAGTGAATGAAAAAGTCTGTTTGTAGCACAATAAAATTGTGATGAAGTGATGAGTTTGCTGAAACTACAAGCAGTTCTGTCTTAGCTAGGTTGAGTTGAAGGTGACGGTCCTTCAACCAGCAAGAAATGTCTGTTAGACATGCTGAGATGCGAGCAGCTATCGTCGGATCATCAGGATGGAATGAGAGGTAGAGTTGAGTGTCATCAGCATAGCAGTGATATGAAAAGCCATGTTTCTGAATGACAACCTAGTGTAGACATGTAGACAGAGAAGAGAAGTGGTCCAAGAACTGAGCCCTGAGGCACCTCAGTAGCTAGACGTTGCGACTTGGATACCTCACCTCTCCATGATACCTTGAAATTATTTTATTTATTTATTTTATTATTTATATATATAATATAAAATATAAGAATGTGAGAATATAAATGTATAAACGTAAATATTTTCAAAATATATACTGTATGTGTGTGTATTTATATATACATAATAAATATACACAGTACATATTATGTAAACAAAAACTTTTATTTTGAATGCAATTATTAATCATTTGACAGCACTAATATATATATATATGTGTGTGTATATGTGTGTGTGTATATATATATATATATATATATATATATATATATATATATATATGAAGAGTTCAGATGCAAAGCCTCCAAGTACATCTGACATTTTCCTTTAAAATTAGCATTTCTTTCTGGCTACTGTATATAGGTTTCTATGTAAGTGCTGGTACTTCTGAATGGGTTGAGGCTGGAATTTAGTGCATTTGAAGTGAAAGGACATATGTGTGTAGAGCATACACTCAGTATCATTACCTCATTTTTGACCAAGATTGCTTTTAGAGGCTTTTGCATTGGAACTCTTCTCATATATATATATATATATATATATATATATATATATATATATATTCAAAATATTCATTCATATATATATATATATATATATGTTTAGTTTTATTAATTCAAATTAAACTTCATTTATTTCATTTAGGTGCCCATGCAGCATTTCTTAGTTTTCCATCTAATATTTATATTTTATTTCAGATTTTAGATCAATGAAGACAATTGAATTTTTATTTTTTGCTTTTATTTTCTTAAATATATTTCTATTTTGAATTAAAATGTTTTAATTTCAATTTAAATATTTTTAAAATATTTATTTCAGTTAGTTGCCAAGGCAGCATTTCCAAGTTTTCCATCTAATATTTATATTTTATTTCAGCTTTATAAGAAAATGATTTCAAGAATTTAGTTTTTAGTTAACGATAGCAACATTATCTGCATGCCATGTTACCATTAACCGACATCAGAAAATTGTGAACATGAGAATACATTGTTAAATTATTGAAATATTAACTTCAAATCTCAGGTGTACTTCAAGTAAATATTTTAGGTCAAAGGAGTTCGACTAATAAAAAATGTAGGAAATTCCTGGTTTTGTGTATAGTTGTTTCCTCAAAAACAGAGAAGTGTGACTCCTGTCCAGTTATATTTGGTGAATCACCCTTTCAGGGCACAACCACTTTTAGAATAAACTTTGACATTGTTAACCTTCTTCCCATATTTAATAAGATGTTCTCCAAAGGACACAGTGGTCCGATGCAGTTCACTACATTCAGCTCATTCATTATCCAAGAGCTGGGCCTCTGGATCCCAGGATGAAGAGGATGAGAAAGAGAGAGATCTCAGGCTGAGTGTGTGCATCATTGTGTGTGTGTGTGTTGGTCTTATTACGTAACTGTCTCTAGATCAGTTCAGTCACACTGGGAGTCTGGGATACGTTTCCGTGCGTCGGCACAGCCCAGTTTCCCTCTGCTTTGTTGATCTCTTTATCTTCTAAGCAAGCACGTCTGTCGCCCTCCTTTTGTCTATGTTTATTTCGAGTTTTTATGGTGAAAATAAAAAATCACCATTACTGTGTCAGGGAGACCATGGATGAGTAATGATAGCATAGAGAAAGGCGTTATGGAAAAAAAGACGATTCATATTGGAGGACAGGAGCAAGGTCATATCCTGAAGCAAATGTGAGGGCTGTTTGTTTCTGTTCACAAGGGTGTTCACGTTTTTTGCCTGTTGTAGTTTTTGTAAGTTGATTCTACGTATCATTCTTGTTCATAGCAGGAATGTAGCATGATAAGTTATGTGACGAAATTCAGGCTTAATAAGTAATAATAATGTTTGTTTTAGCAAATACCAGCCTTTATTTTTCAGCAGCCATTGTTACCAGAATGGTAATCTAAAACAGTAAAAAAAAAAAAAATCTATTAAAAATAATCAAAGCATTTCGTTGAACAGTTTCAAACTCAATAAATTTATAATTTTTAGGCACCAATATAACAAAGTATAAAAGTAAACAGCAATAATATGTCTTTATATATAGTTTTTACAATAACATGAAAAATGTCTACTTGACACTTGACAGACACTTGAACTGTGAGCATGTTTGAGTCGTGACATAACAGTTTTTTGAATACATTCATTATTAGAAATGAATCTAACAGCTGTAATGACATTTTTGCTGTTGTAACATCTGCCTTAAGTTCTCATAGTTGCTAAATCTTGAGAAAGAATTTAATTGCAATACTAGTTTAATGACACAAACATTAGAAATCTTGATGGTTGAAACTTGGGGCCAAATAATAGGAGAGATCAGACAGGAATATTGGAAAAAACAAAAATAGTGATGAATGGAATTGAAAAAGAGAAAATGATTGTTCAAAGCTTCAAGCCATATGAGTGGCGTTTTGTCTTCATGTCAAGAATTTTGGAGGGAATGAGGGAAATTCAAGAAGTGGGACGCTGGGATTGATGATGTTTCGAGGCACCATGTGAGATGGAGGGAGGACCGCTGAGTTGTCGAGCATCTGTTTTGGAGAGAAATGAGGCTGTGCTGTCATCCAGTGAATTCAGTGTCAGAATTTTGTAATATCTGTCAGTTTTTGGTGTCATTTGTCATGAGTAGCGGTAAATATTTGATAAGATTCAAACATGAACGAACAAGAACAAACACAAGTGGCTTTGAGTGCAGAAGGTTTATCTTTACAGGCTGTGCTAACATATATTAAGACAATTCACATGTGCTTGTCTTAAGGAAATCTGCACTGATATTACACACTTCACCCTTATGCTCCCTACGTTTTTCATTGGTCTGACAAACAGATGGCTCCGCCCCCAAATGAATGCTATTGGTTGAGCCAGTTTTGCTGTTGTGCTGGTTGGGATGCAATGTTTAGTTAGCCATAGTGATCATACTTTTTATGGGAATTAACCTACAAATGGCTTGCTTGTTATAAGAAAGCAATGTCAAAAAACACATCACCTTTAAAGCAGGGGTGTCCAAACTCGGTCCTGGAGGGCCGGTGTCTTGCAGAGTTTAGCTCCAACTTGCCTCAACACACCTGCCTGGACGTTTCTAGTATGCCTAATAAGACCTTGATTAGCTGGTTCAGGTGGCCCTCCAGGACCGAGTTTGGACACCCCTGCCTTTAAAGGAATAGTTTGCCCAAACATAATAAAATAATTCTGTTGTCCAAAACCCGTATGGTATACTTTCGTGGAACACAAAATTCCAGATGTTTAAAAAAAGTCTCTGCTGCTATTTTTCCATACAGTGAAAGCATAAAGTGGACTGTCAAGCTCCAAAACCAAAAAAAAAAGAATGAAAGCAGAAAAAACAAACAAACAAATAAATAAATATAGAATGTGTTTTTCTAGTAAATAGAAATAATATGTAACATTATAAATGTATTTAATGTATTCATTGTAATCAATTTAATGTGTCCTTGCAGAATAAAACTATTATTTTCTTTAAAACAAATCTTGCCCAAAGAATTTGAACAGTAGTTTAACTATTGGGACGCATACATGGAAATGAGAAGAAAGATTCGGATATGTACTACTTTTCTGCCGCTTTTTAGAGCCTGACGGCTCTTATGTTTTCACTATATGTTTTCATTGTTCAAGAAGCCTTTGTGCTCCCCAGAAGAAAGTAAGTCATAGAAGTTTGAAACGACATGAGGGTGATTAAATGAAGACAGAAATTTTATTTTAGGGGGAAATTATTCCTTTAAATGTAATCCATTCTGATGTCTGTAGCATTTGTAAGGATTCCAGCTATGGGCTTCAAAGTATGTGTAAAATCCTCTGAATGGAAATTAACCCGGTCAAGCGAACGCTTATCTGAAAACCAGGCAGGAGGAGTGAGAGCAAGAGAGAAAAGGAGAAAGCGCCCAAGTAGAGGTCAATAGCACAGTTCGGCAGCTTGAAATTATGGGCACTTTGTAAATTTTGCACAGATAACGGATAATGACAAATGGCATTGACACAAGGAGGATTCAGAATGCAATTCATGGAAATACATATCAACACATGCATTTAAAATAAAGCAGTAGGCACAGTGTTATAATACCATTTTTAATAGGTGTTGAACTTGTTAGATAAAATCTTTTAGTTTGCATTAAAATTCGAAATAAAACCAGAAAATATTCAAATCAAATTAAGCACTTGTCCTTTGTAAAGTATTTATATACTGTTCAAAAGTTTAAGGGCCAGCAGAATTTATTTATATTTTTAAAGACCCTCTTATGTTCACTAAAGCTGCATTTATGTGATCAAAAATACAGTAAAAACAATATTTTGAAATGTAATTTACTTCTGTGATGTAAAGCTGAATTTTCAGCATCTTTACTCCAGCCTTCAGTGTCACATGATCCTTCAGAAATCATTCTAATATGCAGGTCTGAAGAAACATTTCTAATTAATATCAATTTTGTGCTGCTTTATATACTGTGGAAAACATGATAGGTTTTATTTTAGGATCCTTTGATCAATAGATACTTGAAAATAACAGCATTTATTCAAAATTGAAACATTTTCGTAACACATTTTATTTGTTCTTACTGTCACTTTTGATTAATTTAATGCATATTTGCTAAATAAAAATTACATTTTTATTTTTTACAAAAAAAAAAAAAAAAATCATGCTGACCCCCAAATCTCTGAACAGATTATTTATTTCGCTGGATGATACGACAATAGACATTTAGCACATGGTTAAAACAATATATAAGTAAACCATTTTCTTGAATTTTCAAAAAAAAAAAAAAATTGTTACATGCCATTGTGGGGATATTAAATTCATATTGTGATATTCTGGTCATGCCACCCACTCCTGTCACAAGCTGGTACAGTGGACAGGAGCTCTGATCAGTACACACACACACACACACACACACATATATATACTGAGAGACAGATGCACACACTCACCCTTGTCAAGAAACAGATGGTGAGACACATCTATTCTCAGACAGGCTGGTAAGGTACACAAACTGTGAAAGTACAAGACAAATGCTTGCACACACACACACACACACACACAGTAATATCACACACACACACACACACACAGTAATATCTAATTGTATAATCATAAAAATGAACAATCACTCACTGATGTTGCCTGAATTCATTATTGGCTGTGTGTGTGTGTGTGTGTGTGTGTGTGTGTGTGTGTGGGTGGGTGGGTCAGGTTTGCCTATGTTCTTCCGCACAAAGATAATAAATTTGCCTATACTGTGTAGACCAACTTAACAGTCCCCATGAGAAACTTCATAATAAACATGCTAATTAGTGTCTTAATGAAAATGTAACAATGCAGACAGGCTTGTGAGCATGAAGTGTAGGGTTATGAGAAATAAAATATCATTAGCTTTGTATAAAAACAATATGGAATGCTCGCTCCACTGTGATAGAAAAACAAATGTGCTTTCGAGTCAGTCAAACCCACGGAGTTCATGGCCTTCAGGACTCTCTTAACTCCAAAAAGGTTATGAATGCAGAGATGAAACTGTTATTGCTTAGAGGTAGAGGTTCATAGCTTTGAGAACTTCAGAAAGTGTACAGAGCTGTAAAATTAATGTTGATTGCTTAGCTCAGAAAATGCGGAAATGAGCTCAATTTTGATTACAGACTTTGGTATCTTAGAAACCTGAGTATGTTTGAGAAATTGTTGATCTCTTCTTGCTTACCACTCAATTTAATATAATTGCTGTCTAGGAGAAACATTTAGAGATATTCATGAGAATGTCTTTTGTGGTCTTACTTTCCTGTGGGTGTGGCTTGAGATTGGTTTTAATGGTGTTGTTCAACCATTAGTATGAGGGAACCATTAGTACATACATTACTGTTCAAAAGTTTGGGATCATTTTTTTTTTTTTTTTTTTTCAAAAACGACACATTAAATTGACCAAAAGTGACCATAAAGACTTTTATAAATCAAAATAATTCATCAAAGAAGCACAACTGTTTTCTACATTAATAATAATAATAATAATAATAAATGTTTCTTGTGTAAATCAGCATATTAGAATGATTTCTGAGGGATCATGTGACACTGAAGACTGGAGTAATGATGCTGAAAATTCAGCTTTGATCACAGGAATAAATTACATTTTAAAATATATTGAAAAAGAATATTACTGTTTTTTTACTGTATTTTTTGATCAAATAATGCAGCCTCAGGGAACATGAGACTTCTTTTTTTTTCCTTTTTTTTTTTTCTTTTTTTAAATCTTATCGACCTCAAAGACATTACTAAGAGATTGCTGAGGCTTTGCACATAGATAGATGTATAGAAATTTGTATTTAGTTGATTAATTTCACAGTATTTATTTAATAAATGAATGCTTTACCTGTGTAAATTCTTCTTCCTCTAGGTGATTCTTTAAATTGACACATTTACTTACTTAAAATAGCTTAAAAATATGAATACATGTTATAATAGAATATATATTAAAATTAAATTCATTGTAATTTTTATTTAATTTTTTTTAAAAGGCAAAAACTATTTGTTGATAGGACAAAAAATAATCTTGAATAATTAAAAAAAAAAAAAAAAAACGTACAGAATTTTATTTCTCCAATAAATGTATCTGTTCGAAAGATGTTTAGATGTTTTATTCTTGGAAATCAAGACATAAATACTAATTTAAAAAGTGATTTTGTTCCAGATAGATTTGTACTATAACATTACATTGGCTTTGTCAATGTAGCATAATAGTAAATGTTGCATGAAATGGCTACACAGACCCAAAGACAACAACTTGGTACTCCTCACCATGAGTGCAGCAAACATGCACACACACACAATCTCTGCTGCGGTTGTGGACCCCTTCGGTTCCCTGAGGTTCATCAGTAGTCTGCTCACTGCTGGAACACACTGCTTATCGTCTGCTGTTTGCTTTGCCACTACTGTAAAACAGGGTGGTCTACAGAGAGACCAAAACAACCTTTCCCTCTCCCACCGCCTCTGACTTCTCAATCTCTCCTCCCGCCTAATGAATTTATTCTCTCTGTCTAGCATTCACAATACACAGTTTAAAAACTGCTTCGTTTTGAGTAGAAGTAAAGAGAAAAGATGTTTAGGATGTCTGCCTGCTCATTCTGTAGGTCTGTAGTGATATTTTAGATGTGAACGAATCTTTCAGTAAATGAATCTCGTTCATTTCCATGCACTGACATCTAGTTCGTCTCTAATCTAGTTTGCACTTGTTTAAATAAAAACTAGCGTTTAAGTTCAAAGGGGTGAAAACTTTTGAGCAGGATGAAGCTGTCCACATTTTTCTTATTTTGTAGAAATCTAATGTTTTTTTCCATTTAGTACTGCCCTTCGGAAGCAACAGAAGATACTTGCATGTTTCCCGGAAGACAAATTAAGTACAATTACCTTGATCTTCAAATTCAAAAAGTTTTCACCTCCAGGCTCTTAATGCATTGTGTTTCCTTCTGGAGCATCAGTGAATGTTTGAACCTTTTTTAATAGTTGTGTTTGAGTCCCTCAGTTGTCCTCAGTGTGAAAAGATGGATCTCAAAATCATAAAGTCACTGCTGGAAAGGGTTCAAATATGCAAAAGATGCTGGAAAACTGAAGAATCTGCAGGACCTGGAGGATTTTCCTGAAGAACAGCAGGCAGTTTAATTGTTCAGAACAAAGAAGGGACTCATGAACAACCATCACAAAACAAAAAAACAGTCGTGGATCATCCAGGTAACCACACACAGTATTAAGAACCAAGGGTTCCCAAACTTTTGAATGGGGTTATTTTAATAATTTCAGCTATTTTTTTGTGTTGTGGACTAAATGTAAACATCTTTTATGTAAAATATCTTACTCAGGACAGTACTAAATAAAACATAACATGCATTTTGTATGATTTCTCTTACTTTGTTAAAATTACTCACATTTTCACAGATTCTGCAAGGGGTTCACAAACTTTCAAACAGCACTGTATGTATTTTGATGAACTGATATCAATTCTTATATTCTAAAAATTATCTTTTGCATTGATGCATGAACAAAACTTCACTAAACATTATTTGTAACGCACCTCTCATCATTTCTTTCTTTTGATATGAAACAAAGCCTCAGCTTTCAGATTCTGTCCATTTTATGACTAAATTCAAACAAGAAATACCTTTTTGGCGTGCTTTAATGTGATGTGACCTGTTCTGCAAGTGAACGGAAATAACCGATCATCTCTCCCGCTTTTTACTGCTACTAGTTTTAACACAAAATATACATGAATGAACATCAGAAGGTATGTTGAAAGAAAAAGTGCAACTTAATAAAATGTTTTGTGTCTTGTATAATTGCTTAATCGGTCATTCAACTGCAGAAAGATGACGATAAAACAGCTTGCAACCAATGTGAGTGTAACACGTTACATTTACCTTAGGAAAGCTATACAGTATCAATAACTTGTATAAGTTAACAAGAAAAATAACTCTAGACAGCAGCATTTTGCTAAATATAGGCTCTGTATTCCTTATATATTTGCTTAATCTGTTAGTGTTTGAATAAATCTGTCTTTAAAACAAGTTTTTAGGACAGTCACCATTTAAATGTTTATATTGCAAAAAGAAAACGGAGTAGAAACATAATTATATCATTAAAAAGTTATATAAAACTGCCTTACAGGCAATTTAAATGTTTATACAATGTTTTTGTAGTAATGTAACCTACCAAGTGAGTAGGTTTCTTGTATAGTTTACAGCATTACTTCAGAGATAATATTCCTTAAGAAAAATCGGCATGTGCTCTACCTGATATATCTAAATGAATTGATATTGAATCAAAATCATAACTGAAGCAATTCAAGAACTTGTGAATTGGAATCAAATTGGTTTGTGAAATATGTGTTAACACAGCCCTAGTAAAGATACTATATACTGTAGAGTATTTTAGTATGCTATTCCAAACATAGCCCAATTAGTGTGTTTGTGTGTGTGTGTGTGTGTGTGTGTGTGTGTGTGTGTGTGTGTGTGTGTGTGTGTGTGTGTGTGTGTGTGAGTTTGCTGGTGCATGTTGAGCCACACGTGCACACTGGAGAGGATGTGTTGGAGATCTGTGAAAGGCCTATGGATGCTGGTGCTCATTGAAGATCAGTGAATTATTCAGAGAATCTAGCAAGAGGCTTTTTAAGGACTCTACAGATTACACCATAAAAGGCATATCATTTCTGGCTGCTGTTATGTGTCACCACAGAGTGCTGGCTCTGTATCCAAAATCTAGTAAGCTGTCTACTGCCTACATGCTGCCTTCTAAGACAACACCCTTATTAAAATGGAACTCAGAAGTGACTGATTTGAAACAATCTATATATATGTTTTTAGGCATCTCATACTCTAATAAGCATAAAAAATTTGTGTATATATTGAGTAATAAATTTTTAATGTGATTTTGGGTTTTTTAGTGTGTGTGATTTTTGAATGAATTATACAATTTAGATGTTTTTTTTCAGTGCATTATGCCTTATGCATTAAGGATAAGTGGTGCCCCTGAATTTGGCCTTAAGAAGCTATCTTAAAAGGCAGCATAATCAATATGATGACTCAAAATGCTGCGTACATAGGAAGCTTTGGAACAGAGCCGTTATGGTACGCATATGGATCTTGCAATTTGCAGTGATTAGAGGGAAAAAGCGTTACGCTATTTGCCTGGAATTCTAGAAAGGATACTAAAGAAAATGATATTGCATTACTGATTGAACTATTGGAGAAGGTATGAAAGTTTGACAGAAGTGGAAATGACCTTCTAATCAGGCCGAAAGCAGTCTGCTGTGAATTATAAGCCTATATCTGCTGCACACAGTGTGTTCCCTTGTGCCTGCCAGTGAGTTTGTGTATGTTTACCGCGTGTGTGTTTGCGTATGAGTTCATGTGTGTTGTGTTGCATGTGCGTTTGATGATGTGTTTTGGCCAGGGGCAAAGGTGCAAATGGAAGAAAAGTGAAGGGAAAAGTATGATTAAGCCTGTGTGTGTTTTTTAATTAATTCATTTTGTATGGATGAGAAAGTGAGAGAGAAATGTGAGGATAGTTTAGGCTAAAAATGTCCCTCGTAACTGAATAATTTCCCTACAGGCATGCAGTGACAGATAACGTATGACTCGTAAGCCCTAGGCGCCAAATGAGGTGCTGGTAAGAACACAGCTTTCTGATTGGCTGACTGGTATGTGTCCGCACATGATTGGTTGAATAGTTGTGAGGTCACATGATCAGAGGCGATCAATTCATACGGATGGATACACCATCATATATTGTTAGCATTGTGTATTGCATCCAATGAGAAAATAGTCATTCAAATTGTGTTTTGGATTGTTGTTCTAAAGTTTGAGGTCAATAAGATTTTTTTTCAAAGAAATGAATAATTCAGCAAGGATGCATTAAATTGATCAAATATTCCACAAAAATATTAAGCAGCACAACTGTTTTCAACATATATATTCAACATATACTGTAAATGTTTCTTATATCTGAAGAATCATGTGACACTGAAGACTGGAGAAATGGCTGCTGATAAATAAGTAAGATTAAGAATGTAAAAAAAAAATTCAATTAAACTGTGTTTTGGAAAATTGAGCTACACTATTGTTCAGAAGTTTTGGGTCAGTATGATTTTTTTTTTTTAAAGAAAATAATTAGCAAGGATGCATTAAATTGATCAAATAAAAAAGTTTTTAATTTTTAATAAAAAATACATTTTTTAACTGTCTATTAATCGAAAAGTAATGAAAACTGTATGACGAATTCCAAAAATATTAAGCACCGCAACTGTTTTCAACATTGATAATAATAAGATATGTTTCTTATCTGAAGGATCATGAAGACTGGAGAAGTGATGCTAAAATTTCAGCTTTGCATCACAGGAATAAATTACATTTTAACATGTATTCAAATAGAAAACAGTTATTTAAAATTACAGTAATATTTTCACAATATTACCGTTTTCCTGTATTTTTAATCAGATAAACGGAACACAAGAGACTTCTTTAAACAATATTTGTTACTCAAAGTTTGTGAGAAATCTGCTTGCGAAATAAGGGTTGAACCTTAGTGTGTATAAGTTTGTTGTCACGTGTCAAGAAGCCACATTAAACGTTATTGTCAAAAGTTATATGTCATCATCAAGTCTCTATAGTGAGTATCAGCTTTTGCTAAGTCATAGTCATGCACCCTTAAAATTCTGACCCAAATCAGGCTCAAGTTCATGTGCAATAGTGATATCCCATTTATGTGAGCGTGTATCTGAGGTTATTCGTCAGCACTTCTGTCCTTTAGCGAATGACAGCTCCAGTGCATCTCTCAGCGGATGGACACTGATTCAATGACTGTTGTTTGTGGATGTTTTCTTGGGTTTGCGATTACTCAGCAGTGATTCACAGGGAGAATTCAAATGCCAGCGCTGCTCCACTGTGGCCTCCGGCACGGCTGTCCCAGCCCTGGAGTCAGAGTGGATCAGCTGGCTGCCGAAGAGAAGCCTTGCACTTATTACTAAGAGAAAACAGTATTTTATCTGTCTACACACTGTTCACTGGAGCTGGGTGATTAATCAAATTTTATTTCACAATTTTGGCTTCTAATGATTATGAAAGCAAGATAATCAAGGTAAAACGATTACTGTGCCACTTTCAATTTTGTTTGCTTTGTCTTATGTTATAAATCCAACGCAACCCTTTTTCGGTGCGCTTTCGCTCCTCCCTAAATGTTTTGTAGTTTTCAGTTGTTTGGTTGTAATTGCATTATTTATTTATTTATTATTGTAATATTTATATAAATATAAATATTTATTATATAGTTTTTTTTGTTCCTTTTAGTTTTTTATTTTATTTAAATTAAATTTTTTTTTACATTTTTTTTGTTTAATTATATTATTACTGTATATTTCATAAATTCTGAAGTTCAAGGGAATCCACTGCCAAAAAGATGTTTTGCATGATGCATGATGTTTCTAAAGTCAAGCAATTCTATAGCTACTTTTTATTGTATTCGATCAATATAATGTTATAATTGGAATTGTGTGTGTGTGTGTGTGTGTGTGTGTGTGTATATATATATATATATATATATATATATATATATATATATATATATATATATATATTCTTATATATTTTTAATAGGTAGCCTGTCTGTCTTCAAAGCCCCATTTTAACAATTATTTTTATTAATGTATTTATTTGTTTGTTTATTTATTTATATTTATTTATTTATTTAAACTTTCTGGCAAGTTATGTTTACTGTGCACTTTTATGTTTCTACATTTGTATATACAGTACAGCAAATAATATGCACATATTTACGTAAGTCTTAGTCTTTTGTTTATTTCATCTAGATGCTTATAACAGTATTATTTTTCATTTTTGATTTTTTATTCCTGATCTTACATATGGTGAACAACCCTGTTTCAGTTTGTTTGTGTATGTGGCAACGTCTCCAAGATGCTTGAAGAAACCTACCTGCAAAGCTACAGAACTGTTAAAAGTTCGAGGCACTTGTGTAAAAATGCTGTAAAATGAGGATGCTGTCACAAATAATGTCATAAATAGATTTTCTTTATCAATTAACTTCTATTAAGGGGCAGCCGTGGCCTAATGGATAGAGAGTTGGATAGAGAGTTGGACTTGTAACCCGAAGATTGTGGGTTTGAGTCTCAGGTCCGGCAGGGACCACGACTGAGGTGAGACCCTTGAGCAAGGCACCAAACCCCCAAACTGCTCCCCGGGCGGTTTTGGCTGCCTACTGCTCTGGGTGTGTGTTCACTACTGTGCATGCACTTGGATGGGTTAAATGCAGAGGACAAATTCTGAGTATGGGTCACCATACTTGGCCACACACCACTTCCCTTTCCCTATTAACTAAATTAAATCAACATTTGACCATCCTTTGCGTTTAAAGCAGCTTTTGCCCTCGGTGCACTTGCGCATAGTTTTTCAGGTAGCTTTGCAGGAAGATTTCTTGAAGCATCTTGGAGACGTTGCTACAGTTCTTCTGGATTGAGTGTGTCTCAGTTTGTTCTGTTTCTTCATGTCATTCCAGACAGACTGGATGATGATCAGATCTCTGTGTGGAGCAAACAATAATCTCACTGGATTATTACAATTATATATTGATATTTCCTACTGACGCACATGTGGATCTCTCTCTCTGTGTGTGTTTGTGTGTGTGTGTGTGTGTGTGTGTGTGTGTGTGTGTGTGTGTGTGTGTGTGTGTGTGTGCAAATACTTGGGCTAGGTCAAAAAATCTCTGCTATTGTAAGTCGTGCTCTCCTTGTTTCAGAAATGAATCAGCATTGTGTATTTCAGCACAAGATTTCTCACATGGCTTTAGTTTCAAACTGAAAATCAATGGAAGTATGGATGGACTCTAGTTGAAACGCTGCCCGTTCATTTAGGAATCTCCAGCTTAATCTTTTGTTTCCGAGTTTTTAAGTTGGCTTTTCTGTTGTTTTGTGTGTGTGTGTGCGCTTAGCTCAGGGGCTTCACTGCCTGAGACTGTGTTCTAATAGAGCCGGGGTAATGAAGTTAGATAAATGCCAAGAAATGATGCTTAGCTCCAGGTGAGGCTTTAATGTGCTCATAATTGGGCTAATTTTATGACTCAGGATAATATACATATCCTCAAGCATTATGATTTTATAGCATTTGATTGAAGCATCTTCAGTCACGTGAAGCCTCATAAAATGCAACTGTCCTGAACTGCCTCCAATTTAATTTTGAGGACCAAAGAGGCTTGTGTAGGTAGCAGGTGTTTTGTATCTCGTTATTAAATTCAAGTGTACAACAATGTGCTGAGAGCTGCAGAACATTTACAGTGTTTGTACTGTAATGTTGGTTATTTGCAAACCATATCGCTTCATAAAAGTGGACCACAACGTTTCTGTGCAGAAATATAAATAAGCCATGAATAAATGATGCATCCATCACAAAGGGTGAGTAATCCACCCTTTGTTTAAAAGGTTATGCAATGTCTGGATAAAATTTGGTTAAAAATCTCTTGGTGTAGTTTTGACTAAAATTTGACTCAAATATGCATGAAACCTATATGGGCCATTCCTACTGTGCAGTACATTTTCATGTCCTCATCATATTTTAATGCATTGGATAAAATATGAAACTCACAATTTTTCAAGCCATTTTTGCTTTTTCCCCCCAGCATAACTGAAAAACTGGTGATTTATTTAGAAATATTCCAGGCATTTTCTTTTTCTTGTTGAAATGCTTCTATGCAATGCTTCTTTCCAATATTTTCTTATTGAAATGCTTCAAACAGAGTATTATTTCATTGGAAATCAATATGACTTTCCAACATGTTCTGTCAGTCTGTAGTGTATGTGCACATATATATGCTTTTCATGAATTACATATACAGTTCTATAGGTATCTGTCAGGCTTATTTCAAATTTTGGACTTTATTATTTATTCATTTTTAAAAACTTTTTAGACTTTGTAAAGCTACCATCAAAGTTTGTCTGGACAAACTTGACAAATTTCTCTCTATGAATTCAAGTCTACCTTAATTAAAATGCAATTCTGCTAAAAATGTTTACATAATGTTTAATAATCCAGGCATTTCTTCATATTTTTCTAATTTAAATGTTCTGAGCATATTATTTATTTGGCTTTCCATCATGTTAGTCTTTCGTACTGTCTCTTTAAGAATAAAACATCATCATTCTCAAACATTAGTAAGTATTTTCAATGGATTAGATGAGTTCTGTGATTAGATGGTTTGATGATATTACAGAAAATTTAAAAATATTTTTAAAAAAATGAGATAACTATTTAGCCTGCATTGGCAACTATTTCAATTCTGTTCAGAATCCTGTTCATTCTCTTGTTGTTGCATAAATAATATATCAAGATATGATTAATAGTGTCTGCATATTCTTTTTTTTAAATTCAGGTTTCTTTAGCATTTGTATATGAACTTTTGCCTTTCAGCAACTGATATAATGACTTGAATTTGTGTTAAATCATTACCATTGTATCCAGTTATAGACAGGGTTAGCATAGCATTAAAATATATGACCCTGGACCACAAAACCAGTCATAAGGGTCAATTTTTCGAAATTGAGATTTATACATAATCTTAAAGCTGAATAAATAAGCTTTTCATTGATGTATGGTTTGTTAGGACAGGACAATATTTGGCCGAGATACAATTATTTGAAAATCTGGAAACTGAGGGTGCAAAAAAAAAATCTAAATACTGAGAAAATCGCCTTTAAAGTTGTCCAAATGAAGTTCTTAGCAATGCATATTACCAAACAAAAATTAAGTTTTGATATATTTAAAGTAGGAAATTTACAAAATATCTTTATGGAACATAATCTTTACTTAATGTCCTAATGATTTTTGGCATAAAGGAAAAATCAATAATTTTGACCCACACAATGTATTTTTGGCTATTGCTACAAATATACCCCAGCGACTTAAGACTGGTTTTGTGCTCCAGGGTCACATATTGTCTTAATTAGAGCTAATATGCTACTACAGCGTTCTCTGTTAGATCCTGCATTCAGCTCTGATTTGCGTCTGAATTTGTACTCTATAGGCTTTGATACCGGCACGTTTATTCATGCTGTTAGTCATGCTAAGCTAACTCACCTGTCTGTTGTTTTGCATGCGGTATCTGGGCCAATTTAGAAGCAATTTAGTGTTCAGAGAGTTTCTTACATCACAGAAAGACTTGATTATCCGTGCCCACATGGTTTATTATTATCATTTCACGCTGTGTGTTTTGCCAAACGGTTATAATAATTGGTGCACCGTGTGGCGGGTGAAGAATGACGTTGATCTGAGAGTTTATTACAATAATTCATTTCTGAGACTAGAGAAAAGTCCTCTTCAAGATTCAGAGGTATGATATCAGGCATTTTATCATGATAATAATATGTAATTTGCAGTGGGCTGAGCATTCGCTGGTCTCACCGTCACCACGGCTCAGTCTAATAGAAGCTTGTGCTGCAGATACAATAGGAGAGGCGTGATCAGCTACTGCGGTATAGCATAATCAGGATCTGCTTACCATAAAATATATGTTTGTTTGTTCTTTTTGTGTGTGGTACACCATGATAATCAGCCATACTGTGTTACGAAATTAGGTTCATAGCTTTAGCATTAGGGAGTTTAACGGTGAATTGCACAGTTTTATTTATATTTAACATAGAATGTATACATATATTTTTTTTAATTTTATAGATAGAGAGAGAGAGAGAGAGAGAGAGAGGGATGGATGGATGGATGGATGGATGGATGGATGGATGGGTGATAGATAGCTAGATATGTAGGATATTTTTATGCTTTTGATCAAGAAATGCATGTTCACCCATGTAGCATTTAATTAAAAACGGTCAAAAACAGTATTAATGAGATGTAAAAATAATATATAATTTCAATATATATATATATATATATATATATATATATAAATTAATTAAATTATTTAATTTAAAGTTAAGAGTTTATATATATATATATATATATATATATATATATATATATATATATATATATATATATATATATATATAATTTTTTTATTATTATTATTATTTTTAAGTAATAAATAACACCTGTGATGTTAAAGCCCAATTTTCTGCATGCATCACTTCTGTCTACTAAGTAAATTATGTTGCAAAAAAGTGTTGATCTTTTTTAAGAAATCAATCTAATGTGCTCATTTGGTACTCCAGAAAGCTGTTTTTAATCATTTGCACAGCTGAAAAGGTTGTTCTGCTCAATGTAGTGTGGAAACGGCAGTGCACGGTCGTTTTTCAGTCGCTGAAGTATTGAGTACACTTAAGTCACTGCAAACTCAAATTTTGGTTTTAAAGATGGTGCAAGAAACATTTTTCTGGAAACTCAGTCTATTATTATTTTGAGAGATGAAGGCCATGCAGTTCTGTTTTGGTGGAATGAAGCAGTAATTAATAATAAGTCTGGCATCAGTCCAAGACAGCAAGGCTAATATTATAAAACATTCAGTTATGATTGCAATGGACTATAACATTTGTAAGCTTTGGAGCAGAGAGAAATTATCAGTGAATAACATCTTACATCTTATTTCGATCTGTTTCTCACACAAAGGCATTGTATGACTTCATTTCAGAGTCAAATGGACTATTGTTATGGTGCTTTTTGTCCTGTTTGAACTTAAATCAGCATCTGCTGTCTAACATTTAATTGGTTTTCCATAGAAAAATAGCAAATAAATAGTCTAAATGACATGAAGGTGAGTAAATGGTAATGAATTTGTCATTTTTGTTGAAGCAAAAATCAAGTTTGACCTCTGTGTGAATACAAACTCATGAAGCCTTTCCAGAGGAAATCCTTCTGTAATATAAATGCACATAAAATGCATTAATATTCATTGTATTGTTTAAAAACTGACCTGTTTGAGAGCTTCTCCATGCACTGGCTCCCTTTTGTATTGTTAAATGCTTGTTGCATTAAATTACTTACAAGTTTCAGATTTATTCAGTTTTTTCCTCATTCTTTGCGGATGTTGGTGGGAGCAGCTGGCTCTATACCTGTAGGTTTTCTTCTAGTCTTCAGGCACTGTAAGGCGCTATGGGGCCCCATGTGAGGAGCACAGACAGACAGCTAGAGGACATATACTGTAAGAAGCAGACAGGCATAGGATGGTCAGCTCAGATGTATTTGTGTTTCAGTCTCTTTGCAATGGACTGAGCCGTCACAAACACTCAATCAGCCTGCTGCTAGACACACGCACACAAATACACACATTCCCATGGCCACCATGCTGGCGATGAAACCATAAAACAGTGATAGGAACAAAGTTTTATGCAGTTGAGATTTTTCTGTACTATTTTTACCAGTTTATACATGGCATAATTTTAAATATCTGACACAAAGCAGAAATATATAGAGTTGAAGAGCTTCCACAACATAACTGTAATATAAGTATTACTTTCTAAATCTGACAAACTTCATCTGTCTGCACGAAAACAATCATGTTTTCAAGTCTTTGAAAGAACCGGAGTTTTATTTGAGGCACTTAGCAAGTAAACTAGAGCATAACTCTAGTCTGCTTATTCTGCTTTTTTTGCTTGTTAAATAATTAGTATTGACTACTTTTGGATGGGCATAAATTCTGATAACTGAGACTATAATATGTTTATTTGTGTGTGTGTGTGTGTGTGTGTGTGTGTGTGTGTGTGCGCGTGTGTGTGTGTGTTACTCAGAAATTGCTTGTAAAGTTCACGAATACATACATGTGTGGGCACACACACACACACACACACACAAAAATAGGTGTTGGATTTACTTTTGAACAATTTCAGAAATTGCTAGTAAATTTCACAAATAATTACAATGAAATGACAAGTAACTCTTTGAGTTAAATGACAAATTAAGTGGATAGACTGAAATAATGTTAAAAAAAAAAAACTATGCTTCTTAAATCATTATTTCCAGCTTCAAAAATTTCAAAAAAGTGTATTGTGTAGATAAGATGTTTTTATGTTTTTGTACAACCTGAATTCCGGAAATGTTGGGACGTTTTTTAAATTTGAATAAAATGAAAACTAAAAGACTTTCAAATCACATGAGCCAATGTTTTATTCACAATAGAACATAGAGAACAGAGCAAATGTTTAAACTGAGAAATTTTACGCTTTTATCCACTAAATGAGCTCATTTCAAATTTGATGCCTGCTACAGGTCTCAAAAAAAGTTGGCATGGGGGCAACAAAGGGCTGAAAAAGCAAGAAATTTTGAAAAGATTTAGCTGGAAGAACATCTAGCAACTAATTAAGTTAATTGACATCAGGTAACATTGTTAGCTATAAAAGGGATGTCTTAGAGAGGCAGATTCTCTCAGAAGTAAAGATGGGGAGAGGCTCTCCAATCTGTGAAAGAGTGCGTAAAAAGATTATGGAATACTTTAAAAACAATGTTCCTCAACGTCAAATTGCAAAGGCTTTGCAAATCTCATCATCTACAGTGCATAACATCATCAAAGATTCAGAGAAACTGATAAATTGCAGCATTATTTAAGTTTTGCCTGTGATATTAAAGCCCAACCTTTCTCCTGTTACATAACCTGCATTACTCCTGTTAATAGACAGATTGTCTGATAAGTTATACACACTTTCTGCTATTTTTATTTTTGCTGTGTTTTCAGTACGACTGCCATGACTGATTGACTTTCCAATAAACAACCACTTAGCAACCATCCCGAACACCCTAGCAAGCGCATAGCAACACTCTGGCATCATGACAGTGAGTTCTGCGCTCGGCGAACACCATTCACATTTTCAGACAATTTAACATCCAGTGGTAACACTCTCACACCCTCGGGGGAGATTGCTTTTGCTTTTGCCGAAGCTTGCGAGGCAGATGTGGACTCATGTGTTCACTAAATGCGCTCTTTGTCAACGCACGCTTACAGTTGTGGTTCACGGTGCTCTGAGGGAGCAGATGTGACTTGAAGCCCTTCTCAAACACAGATTTTTCAGCAGTCACCATGATCGGTGAGATCTTTTCAGATATCAGTTGGCGTAATAGCTAACCACCGTCTTTACGTCACTTTCCGAGATGCCTGCCTCAGGGATGTGTTTTTGTTTGGAGTCGTCCGTTCAGCTGCGGTGATAAACGAGCGGCATCTTCCTCTCAACAGCCATTCGAGTCGACTGTGAAATGGCATTTGTAAACATTCCAGTCTGTCTCATTCAATTCCAATCAGTTCAAGGGATGATGTGTCCTCAAATTCAACATGCAATGCATCATCACGACATCTCTTAAACTGCTCGTGACAGGCCTGGTTCTCCTGGAGCACAGCATTGTTGGTGTTATTTCCTCAAATTATGTTGAACGTCCCGCTCATCTGTTAATATTGGAGCCACCAGATGATTATATGAAGATGGTGAAATGTCAAAACTGATTGCTTTTCCTAATAATACTGCAGGTTGATGCTACTGAGTTATACAGTATTTTCTAAGTGTGTTATAAATCACTGGTTCTTAATTGGTCTGTTATGATTGAATTGGGACAGCTGGGAAAAAATGATGTTAGGACACAATTAATAAAATGCAACTAGCTGTGGAATCAAACTGACCCCTAAAGGTAAATGTAACTCTTATATTGTCTATCAATGTTACTATCCAGTGAAGAATCACCTGCTGTTTTTTGTAATAGTCAGACTCTGTAAATCTTATTGAACCTTCACTGTTTTTTGTCTACTGTGATTGTAATAATTTACTGTTTCAGTCTTTCTATTTATTAATAAAAAAGTTGTTTAGGTAAGCTTAAAGGTTAGTTTAACTAAAACCATAGACATGTTAATAGAAATAAACTTTACTTTCATTTTGATTTACTTTACTTTTATTTACGAAGGTGACGCTTATCCAAAGCGACTTCTTACAAACAAGAAAAAGTAAATAAACTAAAAGTCAAAACCTGTAAATACCATATAAACACACATTTAAGAAAAAATAAAGAAATTAAATAAAAATGAAAAAAATGCATACAACATTTCAAAAACTAAACATTTAAATGAAAACAAAAAAAGTAAAGCTAAAAACAATTAAAAATATTAAAACAAAAGGTATGAGTATAATAATGCTTCTAACATAGGCTAACACTAAGCCAAACACAAAAAAAAAACAAAAAAAAAAACGTGTATGTACAGCCACACACATATACATACATATAAAAATAAATTCAATATATATATTATTTAATTTCCATGTAGCATGAAGTACTAAAATTAAATAAAACTAAAACTTAATAAACAACCAATACAGACATCAACACTGAGCCAAACACACGTTTAAAAACAGCAACAACAACTTACTAACACATAGTAAGAAATTATGAAGGTAAAATTATGCCTAAAATATTTGCATACGCAGGGTAAGATTTGTGAAAGTGTACATAAGACTGTGTTTAAATTAAATTTGCATGCGTAAGAGAAGCTTTGTAAAGGTGTAAATTGCGTTTCAAGCGCAAAAAAAATGATTTGCAGCATTTTACTGTTACTCGTAAGTGTAATTCATGTATTGTGAAACTGCAGCTTCATGCTAACACAAGGTAAATATGATCTGCATTCTTATGACTTCCATTTTTCCGCGCTTACACTTTTGGCACATTTTTTTTTGCCAAAATACGGTCAAAAGCACTGCAAGCCTGTGAACAGTGATTTGCAAGCGAAAACAACAGTTTAAAGAACTGCAAAACAGATTGGTTCTACGCGTTCAATCTGTATGTGTAAAAAATGACTGTCAAATGTCTAAATGACTTGTTGTGTATGTAGGGCAAAAAGTTCCCGAAATAATGCGACCTGTACAGCTCCGTCTTTCTTTTATCTGCGCAGTTTTGGCACGATTCTCTCACTGAGTTTTGCAAGCGTGAGGGGGAGGGCGGGTCCACCTTCTTTTTGTAGCCAATCAAGTGAGGCTCTCGCTGACTCTCCTTTTATTCTTATCTGATTGGTTCAAATAAACATATCATACGCCAAGACATTTATCTTCATTTAGTTTGGGAACGTTCTCGATACTTTTAACGTGTACATACAGTAAAAATAAATAATTAAATAAATAAATAAATAAATACTAACTTAATTAAAACATGATATTTTATAAGTCGTGTTTTAGGCTAGACTCCCATGTGTTCATACTGAATTACGAGCTGGTGTTAACATTATTTGGTTTGGTTTTGCTTTACATTGAAATTTCATAATCTGCTTACACCACTGATGTTAAACTTTATAATTAAAATGATGTTATATGACAATGCTCAACACTATGGTATCAGAGTGCTACTCGTAAAAACTTTTTTTTTTTGCTATGCCAATAAAGCTCAATTTTTCAAACCATGTCTCTGTTTATGGTTTATAACACTCAACTGTATATTTTGAAATTTCAGTATTGAT
Source organism: Tor tambroides (assembly GCA_021397915.2). Taxonomy (NCBI): domain Eukaryota; kingdom Metazoa; phylum Chordata; class Actinopteri; order Cypriniformes; family Cyprinidae; genus Tor; species Tor tambroides. The sequence goes on along the minus strand of JAFVLL020037527.1, from coordinate 8,599 downwards.
TCTGATTACTTTCATGTGACCAATCAAGCTATTATATGAAGCAAGAATGAGTAACGAAATGCTTTCCTTGTGTCCAGATTTGACTAATGCAAAAACTTTGATAAATATGTATCTTAAATCATGTCTATATCCTAATTCCCCTCCACACAGCCATGTTTATGTGTTTATATATAGAGAGCTAAACAGTCATCTAGTGGTTACACGATGGTATTAAGATGATAAATAGTGAATAATTTAGAGATAAATATTTAATAAATATTTTAGTAATGTTTTGTAAAGTCCCCTTAAATTACAACGTTAAAGAAAAAAATATTACTGTTGCTTCTGTTGGTTCAATTATTATTGAACCAAATTTTTGTTAAAAAATTTAACCATCCCTGATCAGTAGACAGGTGAAATTATGCATGTATTAGGCTAGTGCAGATATTAGGCCTTCTTTAATTATCATCAAAATTACAATATAATATTACAATAAACTAAATATATCATATAGCCTGTTTAGGAGGAGAAGGATACTACACAGCTCGAAATTCAGTATGAACACATAGCCTAATGGTACACAACTTATAAAATATCATGTTTTAATTAAGTTGGTATTTGTTTTTTTTGTTTGTTTTTTTACTGTATGTGTACGTTAAAAGTATCATTCCGGCAGCGAGAATGTTCCCGAACTAAATGAAGATAAATGTCTTGGCGTATGATATGTTTATTTGAACCAATCAAATAAGAGTAAATGGAGAGTCACCGAGAGCCTCATTTGATTGGATACAAAAAGAAGTTGGACCCGCCCTCCCCTTCACACTTGCAAAACTCAGTTTACTGAGAGAATCGTGCCAAAACTGTAAGCGCAGATAAAAGAAAGACGGAGCTGTACATATCGGATTATTTCGGGAACTTTTTGCCCTACATACACAACAAATCATTTAGACATTTGACAGTCTGTTTTTTTTACACATACAGATTGGTTCTACGCGGTCAATCCGTTTTGCAGTTCTTTAAACTTGTTTTCGCTTGCAAATCACTGTTCACAGACTTGCAGTGCTTTTGACAGTATTTTGGCGAAAAAACCGTGCCGAAAGTGTAAGCGTGGAAAAATGGAAGTCATAAGAATGCAGATCATATTTATTTTGTGTTAGCATGAAGCTGCAGTTTCACAATACATGGATTACACTTACGAGTGACGGCAAAATGCTGCAAATCGTTTTTTCTTGCGCTTGAAACATGATTTACACCTTTACAAAGCTTCTCTTGCGCATGCAAATTTAATTTATGCTTACAGTCTTATGTACACTTTCACAAATCTTCCTCATGTAGCAGTAAATATTTTAGGCATAATTCTACCTTCATAGAAATGGTTATAAAAACTGAAACAGAAGTGAAACAAGTAGTAGGAAATAGGGGAAAAAAAGCGATACTTTTATCCTTTGCCGGTGTCCCTGCCCGGTGGAGTTGCACGGTAGAGTCGATGGTCTTTTATAATCGGTCTTAACACGACGGCGGCCGCGGTAATCTAAGCTTTTTTATACCCATCTAACAAAACACTACTCCCAATAAGCTGAACACACTTTCCTGTTAATCGCAACAAATTGCCAAGCAAGCGCCCGACACTGACAAGGGACACGATACAGTACGAGATCAAACGTGATTTCAGCACGTCTCCACAGTAAACAAAACAAGCGTTTCCTAGCAAGGACAACTGCCTAAACACTAATGAGACAAGTAAATACACTTACGAGCTGATTTTAACTTCCGCTGATAAACTGCTTCTCTAAAGAGTATTATTTTGCCACTGTCTTCTATCATGGAACACACTTTTCCTGTTAACGCAACAAAATTGCTACAAGCCACCACACTGACAAGGACGCGATGCAGCATGACTAAACGCTGCATTTACTCTTCTGTGTTCTGCAATATTTAGCATACAAATGTAATGTTATGTGTTTTACACTATGGTTTTACAGCTGCCAGTAACATTCTTTCACGCGGTCGCGGGTTCATTTTGTATATTTTTGTACATTTTGTTTTTTTCATTTCATTTTTCACTTTAACTGAACTAAATAAATAAATACAATGAAATAAAAAAATAACAAACCCCTAAACTTATTTTCAGCTATTTATTTTAATTTAATTCTCGTTTTCATTTAACTTGATGTATTAAAATAACTAAAACTGAAATAAAAATGAATAAAAAAATGTACAGAGATGACAAAACGCAACCAAATTACTACAAATTTAACTAAAATAAAATGAAAAAAAAAAATCTATCAAAAATAGAAACTATCAACCCGATCTCATGTAAATTTGTACATATTTTACGAGGTGCCTAATTAATTAGTATGAATTTGTATGATCTCACTCGTACAAATTCATACAATTTTTGCTAAATCGTATGTATTTTGCAACCCAGGCTCATTGGAAATACGTGCCTCTACATACATTTCTGCAACCCCGTAGTTATGTACCTTACTGCACGTTTCGCAACAGTTTCAAAGTGAAATGTCCAGAGAGTGGCGCTAAAACACACGTTTAATACGTGACCGTGGCACGTTTTTATTACGTTGGTACAGGTACATATTGCAGCGTTTTTATTACGCTGATTGAGGTACGTTTTGCTGCCATTCAGAATTCAAATATCCGGTGAGTGTCGCTAAACATTAATGTTCTATAATGTTGGAAATATCCCTTGCACCAAACCCAACCCTAAACCTACCCAATAGTGTTAACAAATGCAAAAGTAATATAAAAACGTATTCGCTGATGCAGCCATGCATTTTATCTTCCTTATGCGGATTTGAGCTGTTTAGTCGAACCGTAGTTTCACGGGGATTTGTACCAGAGCTCTTCATCACCTACATGCAACGCCATATCGCATGAGTTACCGAGTAAATTAGAAAACTCATGCATATGAAGCTGTATATGTGACGACAACGGTAAAAAGTATCAGTTTTCAAATTGTGCAGGATGTTAAAATTGTTTTGAAATCATAACATAACATTCTGCAACTAATTGTGTGAAAATTAGCCTTTATTAATGAAAAATATACCTGTAAATCATACTTTTGTGTGAAAAGGAATAAAAGTTGTCGGAGTTTTATTGCCTCTAGTGTTCATTTCAACTGGAAACTGCAGCGATTTGTATGTATAGGTACGTTTTTTCAGTTTTGCAGAAATGTATGAAGAGGCACGTATTTCCAATGAGCCTAGGTTGGTATTTTACGAGTTGCACGATTGGTATGAATTTGTACGAATGACCTACACCTAACCCCGCCCCTAAACCTACCCGTCACTCAAATCGTACAAAATCGTACGAGTGAGGTCGTACGAATTTGTACGAATTAGCCACCTCATAAAATATGTACGAATTGGTCGTGTGATAGTGTTGAAACTATAGTTCAAATATTAATAAAATTTTAATTAAAATAAGTAAAAAAGTAGACTAAAATAACACTGGAGTGTCCAAATATTCACTACGATCCACTATGGAGATATAGAGACGGTCACATTTCACATATATTAAAATATAAGTTATAAATAAAACAGATTATTGAGGTATGTTTTACAAGAAAATACTATTTCAGTCGTTCTACTTCAAAATTTCACATTTAATTACGTTTTACATGGCGTTTCTTTGTAATTGTGATATTTATTTGCAATTTCTGAGTGAAATTAGTTTTTTCAGTTTTATATATATATATATATATATATATATATATATAATATAATATAATATATTTTTGGTCAGAGTATACAGTGACCCCAAAACACATTTGGACACTTTAAAATATCTTGATGTCATAACAAACCAGTGACATTTCTTTTAAAGAAAGTACTCTCGGGACTCTTGTTGTTCTGTGCACATATTCCTGATTGAGTTCATGCAGTGTTGTTTCAGGCTTGCATTCAATAAAACCATATTTGGCTCTCAGGGTCACAATGGAGAGCCCGGTCCAGTGCTCAGAATGGCATTGCACAAGCCGTCTTGCCATTTTGTCGCTTGCTGTGCTCTTGTGCTGATAAGGGTGGGATTTTAATGCCATGTGCGGCTCCATTTATACAAAAGCAGGTCAGTGTGAGAGCACAGGCTCCAAATGCAGAGCTCATTCAGCGGCACAGCTGAGAATAAAATGGTGTCTTTGAGTTTATCATGTGTTTGCTGCAAATGTGTGGAATGTACCTGCATTTAGGCCTTGGTTTATCACAAAACATATGATTTAGGGTAAGGAAACTCAAAGTCTTGCCTATGGGCCACAATACAGTACAATGCTAAAATAATTAGAAAAGTCACTGCATGGGTGCACTTTGATTGTGATGTAGTTTGTTCTGTCTGTGATCTTTTTCAAATTTGTCATTCATTAGTTCCAGAAATACATATTTTCACCCCAAACTTGCTGTTTTGGGCTTGTTGGGATACTCAAGTACAGAGCAATTTGTTCTGAAATTGACACAAAATGTTACTCAGGAAAAAATGTGTAATAACAGCAAACTTTCAGAGCTTAAAAGTAAAAACAGACAATTTAACACAAAATGAATTGATGTATTTGCTTCATTGCATTTCAATTCTAAACACTGCATCTAAAAAGAAAACACTGTTTTGACTTTACAGATTAATTATAGTACATTTGTTTCCTCACTTATAAAGTATCTATATTGCAAAAAATATTTTCTTAGTGGTTTTTTACAATAAAAACATTAAGTATACATCAGTATTAAGACTTTTGTAAATAAATATAATAAAATAAAACTTAAGTGAGTTAATACTTCACTGTATAACAAGAAAAAATCCACCAATGGGTTAAAAATATAAATAAGTCTTCAAAAGTGAAAACACAATTCCTTTTGGCAGATGTTTTTGTTTTATGCATCGCTTAAAGTCATGTTAAATTACATAAATATATCTTGATTAAAAAAAGGTTTAGATGTTTTGAAAAATGTTTGTAAACAAACACTGGTCCCCTTTGGCTTCTAAATAAATGCATACATACATAGGCTACATACAATGGGGACGTCGACTGTTTGGTTACCAACATTCAAAATATCTTTGTGTGTGTGTATTCAGCAGAAAAAAAAAAAAAAATGAAATTCATACAGGTTTGGAACAACTTGAGGGTGAGTAAATGATGACAAAATTTTGGGTGATACCTTAAAAGAGGCCTTTTTCTGTACAGGTGCATTTGTTATGATCGGCCATTTTCACGGAATTTACCCGCTCAACAAACTAGCATCCTCCCTGAAAAGCGCGGGAAAGAAACCGAATCTATTCGCCTTATTATAAAGCAGTGAATGATTTTAAAACTGATATTTCACGGTAAAATAAAACTTCCATACATTTTATTTAACTAAAACCCAGATTAAATGTGTTCCTCCACAGAGAGCCACGAACTGAGAAGGTAGCACCTGTGACGATGTCGCGTCCGCTGAACAAGAGCATAATCTGTCATTCACTTTAATTACTCTGACATTCAAGAGCTCCTGCTTTCAGAAAGGCATTAGTATGTCGTCCTGTGAGAGCGCTTTCCAGACAGACTGCGTGTTCGACAGTAACCTTGACATAAAAAGCACAATTACCTGTTATTAAAACAGAGCACCTGTGAAACAAAGCTGATGGCTGTGGAGGCATTCTGATGGGAAACGCGGCCATGAGGGACCACAAATGTGTTGTCATCTTCGCTATCTTGACAAGCATTTCACTTATTTGAAAGATCGTCAGGAGAAAGCGAATAAGAAATCAATTAAGTAGACAGTAATGGATCTGAAATGACAGCAGGTTATTCATTTTAATGTTGTTTGAGCAAATACTAGAGTAGTTCACTCAAAAACGAACATTTTTATTATGTACTGTATTCATCTTCGTGTTGTTCCAAATCTGTAGAAGACTATTTTCATTTGCATATGAATTTAAATATGCAAATCCTCTATGTTGTAACTGTAATCTTTAAATGGAGAGAAAAAAACCTAACACCTTAGTCAAAGATCAATGTGCAACAAATGGAAATGGTCATGAAATATCGTTTGATCTCTACACAGACTGCAACATGTCCTCACGGCCAATCAGAATCACCACTGCAGAGCAAACTATCAGCTTCAGTGGTAAGATGTCAGAAACATTTATTTTCAAGTTGGACTGTCAAGTTTTCAAGGTTTGTAATAATGTTTATTAAGCATCAAATCAGCATATCAGAATGATTTTTGAGGGGTCATGTGACACTGAAGGCTAAAGTAATGATGCTGAAGATTCAGCTTTGCATCACAGTAATAAACTACATTTTATATTATAAAAATAGAGGACCGTTATTTTAAATTTCAGTAATTATTTTCAGTTATTTTTTTGCTGAATTTTCAATGCATTAATTGCAGCCTTTGTGAGAGACTTCTTTAAAAATACTTAAAAATCTTATACTGCAATATCTGTACATATACTACATTTCTATATATTAAATATATTGTCATATGAAGTAAAAACAAATATGGAATGTATTCAAAATTTGAACAATTTCATATATTAACAATTGTGTATGTTTATGTATGTGTAATACATTTTTGGACATATGTACATGTAAATCCATCCTAAAACCATCAATACATGTTGATATTATATAAGTAAATATACAAAATAGACACATTTAAAAGTGTTATCACAAAACCACATATAAACCTCCAGATATTTTGTTTATATCTTGTTTTAATGAAGTTATATGTAAATATGTATATTGTTGACATATATGGTTGCTACATATAATACCATATTAAAAAAATCATCATATAGATATTGTTAGAATACAAATTTTGCTATGCTATACTTCATATCTTCATCTACCCAGCGAATGTGCGTGTGTATATGTGTGTGTGTGTGTATGTATGTGTATATATATATATATATATATATATAATATTGCATTATATATAACATACTGTATATGGCAATATCACTCTTCATATAGAGATTTATGTCATATATTATATTTCCATATGGGTATACATACACATCACATCACATCACATGTCAGGCCCCCATATTTGGACACTTAAGTCTTACAGTTAAAATATCACCATGTTGTTGCATTATATTACAAAAAATGAGACCACGTGGCATTTATTTTAAAGAAAGACAGCAGAAGCACTGTTATGATAAAACAATAAAAGTGTTCAAGTTGTATAGAATAAAGCATAAGTGACTTAATATTTATGCTTTATTTCTTCTTTCTGAACCAGCTGGAAGTCATGACCCCAGAAAAACTGGCACAGTTCTGGATCTGGTGAGCGGCTGCCATGACCAGACCTCCAACACCGATGCTGACCATCCTTCATCCAAACCCTGGGAAGCAGGACAGCTTCCCAAAGTTCACTGTATGTCTAAGTCAAATGTTCTGTCTGAATTTTGCAGGACTTTTTAGGCTTTTGCATTCCAGAATTATTTTTAATCCTACAAGGTAACAATGTTAATAAATCAGCTCACATTCACATTGACAACACTGAGACAGGAACATTGTGTAGCTGAAAGTGTATTAGACTGTATCTAAAGAGGTTTGCTCTCTTCTGGTAGTGTCCACAAAAACCAGCGAGGACAGACGTGGAGAAATGTCTTCACCGTTCATTAGTTTACTGAGGATTCCTCTCCTCTTGCTCTTGCTCTATGGGTTTGTGTGTTCACTGGACGTCCTAAGCTCTGCATTTCAGCTGGCTGGAGGTAATTATTCATCCTTAACTGACCTTTACTTCACTTTTTGCATTTTGTTATGACAATTAAGCACATTTCCCAGACAAATTCCCAGTTTCCTCTTCTTTTTCTTTTTTTTTTTGGTGTGAAATGTGATTTGTTTTCATGCACTATTAAAAAATCTTACAGACTCCAAACTTTTGAACCATGAAATGGCATTTTGAAAGATTTATTTATATTTATTTTTTACATGTATTTATTTATATACATACATAGGCTATACATAAACAGTACCTGTATGTGAATATTACACATACATAAACATACAAAGTTTTTTTTTGCTGATGAAAACCATTTAATAAAGATAATTCAAAGGTGAAAGAAATAGACAAAAAGTGTCTTCTGAAGTCAGTATATATACTGTTTTTACATACTTTAACAGTCCAACTTTATTGTCATGACAATTGAGCACATTTCCCAAATTCCCATTTTCTTCTTTTTGCTTAATTTTGGGGTCAAGTGTTCATGTAAAATGATAAAATCTTACAAATAACAGGTTTTTATCATCTTTGAAAATTTATTATGCATAAAAAACCCCATAAATGATTCCATTGCACAAGTATTCAAACCCTTATCTGGGACAGTTGAAATTTAGCTCAGGAGCATTCATATTGCTTGTAGATGTTACTACACTTCGAGTGACGTTAACCTGTCAAATTCAATTGAATGGGTATGATTTGGAACGGCACACACATCTTAATAAAAGGTCTAACAGCTGAAAATGCATATCAAAGCAAAAACCAAGCCCGGAGGTCAAAAGAACTGGCTGTAGAACTCAGAAACAGGTTTGTGTCAAGCCACACATCTGGGGAAGAGTTCAGAAAAAATTCTGCTGCATTGAAGGTTCACAGAATCATGTAGCTTTCATTATCCATAATGGAAGACG
>JAFVLL020037526.1:32905-65421 GCA_021397915.2 Tor tambroides | reverse complement strand
TATAATTTTACGGTTACATCTATTAGTTGCTTATTAGCATGCATATTACTATAATATTAGCCATGTATTAGTGCTAATTAAGCACATATTAATGCCTTATTCTACATGACCTTATTCCACATCCCTAATCTTACCCAATACCTAAACTTAACAACTACCTTACTAACTATTAATAAGCAGCAAATTAAGAATTTATTGAGGGAAAAGTCGTAGTTAATAGTTAACAAGTGTTACCTATTCTAAAGTGTGACCTAATATATATATATATTTTTTTTTTTTTCTGTCTATACTGATACAGCTGCAAGTAGTTTGTCATTGATGTATAAAGCAGGACACATCCAGGACAAATTGAGAGTGATCACTTCATTCATTACCTACTCAATACAGCTTCCCATAGCACCAGTCATAACGTAAATCTAAAAAAAATTAAGTAGGGTCTAGAGATGATTAAACAAATATTCTAAGCCAAAAATGAAAAATTACATTGAAAATGCAGCTTTTTGATTCACCAAGTTAATTGATGGATCGTGTGGATTACTTCTGGATTACTGTGATGTTTTTATCATCTGACTGAACTCTCATTATGACGGCACCCATCCACTGCAGTGATGTAATGCTAAATTTCCCTAAATCTCTTCTGATAAACAAATAAACCCATCTACATCTTAAATGGCCTGAAGGTTCAGCAAATGTTCATTTTTGGATGAATTAAAAGCCTTTTAAAGACCACAGTGTTTATATATACTTTATTTTATGGTCCAATTATCGCTATTAATAAACCATTACCTATGACTTTTGCCTCAATAAACTCTTAATTTGCTTCTTATTAATTGTTAGTAAGGTAGTTGTTAAGTTGAGGTATTGGGTAGGATTAGGGATGTATAATATGGTCATGCAGAATATGTGCTTTATAAGTATAATAAACAGCCAATATGTTAATAATAGGCATGCTAATAAACAACTAGTTAATAGTGAGAATTGGTCCCTATACTAAAGTGTTACCCATTACTTTACTTTTTTCAACCACTCCACCAGATGTTATCTATGTTCATTTCACAATAAAAAAGTAGAATAAATAAGGTGATTTTTGTTCCAAATCCATCTGTGAAAATAAGCTGCTAAGCTTCATTATGAAGAATAAAAATGTTAGGGTTTAGCATTCATGCTACGATAGTTCAGCAAGAGAGTGTTGCACGAAGCTCACCCATCCACACATGATAAACAGACCATGGCTAAAAGCAACCACCATCCCCATTCAGATCCCTTTGTCAGAAGAGTGGCTACATGCATGTTTTCACCTGAATGTAATATCACGTGTCGTCCCATTTGTACACATCTCTTTGAATCTCGACATGCAATCACAAGTTCCTTGGCAACTTTCAAGGACTCTCTGTGAGAGTGGCTGCATGGCAAAGAGCCACAGCAATATCAGCACCTAAAATACGGTAACTATTAAATTTTCATGAGATACAAATGTTTTCCTCCGTGTGCTAAGCTTGCTGTGCTGTCTCCTGCTGAAACAGACAAAATTGTGCAGTGTACCAGACAGGGCACCCCTTCCATAACCTCTCTCGTGTGGGAAGGCTTTTGTTTGTTGGTGCAGAAGGGAAAACAGGCAGGTCTGAACTGCTGCAGCATGTGTACCCAAAAACAAATAAAAAAAATCCTTTGCTGGATAAATACATACTTTTTACTTATGATGCCCTCTGTTGGATCATTTGTCTTGTCAATATCATATCATATTTGCAAATACTGACTATAAACCCCTGAATGAGATCTGACCCTGCATGCAGAGAACAAGCTGTTTTGAGTGATGTAACAGTGAATTGGTCAGCCATGGTGGCATCTGTGACCAGTCAGGGTTCTGGAAAACACAAATGAAAGACACTGATGTGACTTGACTATGAAGGCAGAAAGCTGCCTTTCACCAGTACACATGCAATTGTTATGTTTAGTGTTATGTATGTATATATATGGTATATATAAAATGTCAGCTGGGGAAAGCATCAAAAAATCAAAGTCAGCTTCCTATGCACTTTATGTTCTCATATACCCTCCTCTGTTCTTACTAACATTTCCCTAATAAAAGACCTCCCTTGTCATTACAAACAAGCAATTGCTATTAGTTTGACCTCAGAAAACACCTCCTCTTTGACAACAGCAGCTTTCTTTGGGTCTGTGGTAATGATAATCAGAGTCTTGAGGGACAATTTGTGCGCTTTCATTTTTCACGGACGGACCCTCTAGTATTGTAATCAAACATAATGATACAAAGAACAGCTGAGACTGAGGGAGTGCAGTGTATGAAAATTGCTTTGAGAAGATCTCCTTTTCTCTTAACAACCTACGAGAATAAAAATATTTACGCTTTTCTCCTCTCTAGGGAAATAAGAGGGCTTTAATGTATCCTATATAATGTCTGATGTGGGATGGATGCATGCTGCTAATAATGTCTTAATCCTTATAAAGTCCTAAGCCGTTTCCCATAAACATGTACAATACGATGTGTTTGATAGTGGCATCTTATGTGTTGCATCACTGTTGGTAATGAAATGTTTGATTTATCATTTTATGAGGTGGCTAATTCGTACGAATTCGTACGACCTCACTCGTACGATTTAGTACGATTTATCTAAACCCCAGTGACGGGTAGGTTTAGGGGCGGGGTTAGGTGTAGGTCATTCGCACAAATTCATACGAATTGGCAACTCGTAAAATACGTACGATTTAGCAAAAATCATATGAATTTGTACGAGTGAGGTCGTACGAATTCATACGAATTAGCCACCTCGTAAAATATGTACGAATTGCCGTGAGATCGGGCTGGAAAAGCAGGCTAAACAAACAAAGGCTTGACAGAAGTCAACGATTAATCAATAATCTCATGTTACTAGTGTACACTAATAAAGCAGCACAAACTGTCTGATATTAAAAATCATGCGAGTGCAAAGAATCAGATATTATATAAAAATACAGAATTAAATATGCATATTTTGTTTACTGGACAGCAATTTTAGCCTCTTAGATGTGACTATTGATCGACTTTTAATTTTATTAAACATAAGAAGTACATTTCAACTTCAAGTGTACAATTTTTTTAAATATTAAAACACCTATATACTTAAAAATTGGGGGGTCAGCAAGATTTTTTAAAATATATTAATAGCTTTATTCAGCAAGGATGCATTAAATTGATCAAAAATTACAGTAAGATATTTAAAATGTTACAAAGGTTTAGAATGATGATTATGATTTCAGAAGGATCATGTGACACTAAAGACCGGATTAATGGCTGCTGAAAATTAGGCATAAATTACATTTTAAGTAACATTAAAATAGTAAAGAGTTATTTTAAATTGTATAATATTTTAAAACAGAAAAAAAAAGCCTGACACGAATAAATTTGCACTTTATGAAGCCATGCAATTAAGGTATTTTGGGAGACAGAAGCCCAGTGCTTGTGTTGTCCTTGGTGATGATTTGCCCTCAGGGGGGCAGGAATTGAACACAAACACAAGGTCAAAACTGAGAGAAGAACTGAGGGTTCTTTGACCTACTTTGCTTTTGTTTAAAACACATTTCATTAGTACCGGAATCACCGAGGGAAAACATTCCCTCACTCACAAACTGCACTCAAGACACAATTCTTGCATCTTAATAACCTCCCACTTTAATTCTGGGACCTTGTTATCCGACCAAAATTTCAGTTGTGAATATGAAAATTACTCAGCATGGCAATGTGTCTCTCACTGTGTAGTTATCAGAGCGCTCTTCTGAGCCTTCATGCTCTGCTGGTCTTCCTACGAGTGATGGCCTCTAGTCTATTAATTACCCCCACAAATAATTGGTGTTTCCAACACTCTCGCTGGCATGCTAAAATGTCGTCTCACTTGGGTAATTTCTGCTGACTAATGGATACATACATTATTAACAATTCACTCAGGCTGACCGATCCAGTGCTCTCCGCTTGGCCCTTGAGATGGACTCACTTTAGATATCATTCATTTTAAATGAAAGCAACTCTGTCCAATTAAGAAGATGTGTCGTTATATTTAAGCCACCCTATGGGATCAAGCCATCTGACACCATAATGACATGAAAACTTGAGCGAGACGTCTGAGGAGCGCAGTGGCATCCTGCTGAAAAAGGAAACAAAATTATTTTTTTTTAAAGGGATAATTCACACAAAAATTAAAGTTCTGCCATCATTCATTCAGAATGCTGTACCAAACTGGTATCATTTTACTTCATCCATGAAACATAAAATGTTTAGTTGTTGTTTTCTATGTAACCACTATGCATAGGTACTGAAAGGACACAAAATCAACAAAAAAATAGTTAAGCCACACAATGACTTTGGTTTACAAACTTTGGTTTGTTTTTTGTTTGTCTGATATACAAACAATATTGGTCTGAACTAGGCTATCATATACTTGATTCTGCCAAAATTAAACATTATTTTAGTTTAAAAGATTTATGGTATCGGAGAATCCCATCTAATGTGAATGAATCTTATAACTTTATAATAAACACATAAACAAAAACCTAAGATTTATTATATAAACATTTTTTTTAAAATCCTAATAAACAATACAAACAAATAAACAGTATCAAGCTTCATGCCTTTCTTCAACCAGATGTTTCCGGATCATTGAATCAGTGAGTTGAATCCATGAACTGGATCATTCTGATTGGTGAATGATTCATTTAGAATATTTTTGTAAATCCTGTTCACCTTAGTATTTAATGAATTCACTTTATGTAATGTGTTTTTCAACACACGTTCTAAGTCTCAAAACATCGCATGTCTCTTGCTGACTCTAGTATCAAGAATGGCAAAAATTGCTATGTTATGCATATTTTACATTCAGTGTGTTTTGTGCTCCCAGCTACAGCTAATAAAAATGCCCCCCAAACACCAAAAGAAACTAATAAGCCCACGATTTCTCTCCAATAAAAGCTTCTTAATAATAGAATTTCAATGTTATCTAGATTCCCTACCATGGGATGTAATGCATTCATTGAATTTTTAAAACCATTAGATGAGCTGCAATCGAATGTATCAATAATTTAGACACTTCATACCGCAAACATCCACTTTCATTGGTTAATACAAGCCTTAATAAAATGTTTTCCATTAGAGAGTGCATGCTCTCTGCTCTAGAAGATATACTGAACTCTTTAGTAACAGCAATTTTATAGGGCTAAGCACTGATTGGGTTATACAGTACAGGAAATCTATTATTATACTGTAATGTTTTAGTACAGAGCAGTTTGTATATTATATTATATTATATTATATTATATTATATTAAAACCTATCTGGCATTACAACCTGATGTATAAAGGGACTTTCAAAAAGAGGCAAAGAATGAGAGAGGATGTACTGCACAGACCCACAAATAGTAATAATAATAATAATAAAGTTGTTCAATGTTTCAAGCTCTGTGCATCACTTTGTGCTCATAGATCAGCTCTGAAGGCAGCATCCATAATTTAAGTTCTGCAGATAAGGAAGTTCAGGATGGAAAAGTGGTGCTGCATTTTTCATTAAATTCAGAGAGACAGTGAAAGAAAATAGAAGACTTGTCAAAGCCTGATGTCTGGAAATGGGGATTAATGCAGAAAAGCATGTGCTCTCCCCTGCGCTGTTTGGCTCTGCCGGCACTCTACCTTCAGGGCTCCTCTGCTCCCGTGACTTTATCCTCCTTTCTTGAGCAGTGCACATAATGAATGATTCAGGTGGAATTAGGAATATATCCACGCCAGGCCTAATGCCAGCTTTGAGTCAGACTGTGTTTGTTTCTGTTTTTTGAGAGGTATTTATTACATTGAGTAGCAAAGGCATAACATTAAATTCTGTATTCGCCCCCTGCTTTGTTTTCATATCCCTCTATAGGGGTCTGAACAATAAAGCTGTTGGAGCCCTATTGTTTTTGGAGCGAGGTTTTGCTGATTTTCTCATTTTATTCTTCTGTTCTTCTTTATTATATAGCTTTAACATTGTCCCTTTATGCTGAAAGGTCAGCATGCAGAATGCAGATAATAATATTCTCAAACTGACGTGCAAATTTAAAAAAAAATGTCACTGGCTTCTGAAAAAAAATGATATGAAGATTATTTCCATCTGTAGAGAGTAGAGACTTGTTCATAACATCTTGAACTGGATATGAGACATTATGACAGTTATAAATGAGCTGATATCACTGTACAGATGCAGTTATTGATTTTGAATGTACTACATGAGATAGTGATCATTATCATATAAGCAGCCTTCGCATGCATAACACAGCAAAAATACAGTTTCATCAACATCTCATATATGTCATGTGCACAAGATTTGATATATCTGACCTCATAACTCGACCACAGGTCACTGTCACAATCTGGATGTATAGGAGCTGTGGAATGGGAAAGCTAAATGTGTCTTGTTGACTGGTATTACATTCTTGTCAAGGTCAGTTTATGGGCTTCATAAATTGTCATGGTCGGTGTCTGATACAGAATTCGCTCCTACTTTAATGCTATAGAATAGGAGGAAGCGGCTGTAATTCAGTACAGAAAGTTATATTTCATTTACACCCGCTCAGATGGAGAGGAGAAACAGCTGGTTCATCATACTATTCAAGAATAGGTAATAATGGACAATGCATCAGATACAAAATAATAGAGGTCAAATGGCCACCAAGTGTAGTAAAAAATTTATTGTAAATAGTTATTGTAAAAACAAGAAAGTTCTGTTATGGCCCAGGTTAAATTTACATGAACGGTAAATTTCCTTGCAGAGGTTTTTAAGCAACTGCATTTTGTTTCTTAGTACTTTTTGCTATGTGGAAGTTTGATATACATATTTGCTTATATTTCACAAGACACCAACATAATTACTGAATTTACACAAATTACCCTCTTTAAAAGTTTACATAACATTACATGTATGTTAATATCTGTTATTTCCCACTAGAGAATATTTTTCAAGAAAAAAAAAATTATATTTGAAGACCTTGAACACATTGAAACAGTTTTAAGACAGCCATGTTATATAAGGCTAAAAAATAATAATAAAATATACTGCAAGGTTTATGTAAATTTAATCTTGATGACCAGGGGTGTAAAAATGGGCTATGCAAAATACATACTGGGCATGTGGGCCAATGACCAATTACCAGATTGGGGCTCTGAGTCAAATCATGCATATCCCTCTAAAATGAGCTTTTTTGCACCCCTAGGGGTGACCCAGGAAGTGGTGAATTAGGCTACTGTGAGAACAATCACCATTGTTGCCATGTGTTAATGTATTTAACCCCAGGTAACAGGAACTGCAATTAGTGTATAAAAACCATCTGCTAAATGACAATTAACATATGCTAACATCTGCCTTTTGTCCACAAAGCTGCTGATTACCCTTGAATCAGACCAACAGTTGAGCAGACAGTCATAATGGGGCTAAATAACCTGATATAGATGATTTTTCTTTCTTTCTTTCTTTTTAATCCAAACTAACTGTTTTATAATAAATTTCATAAAAAGCGTGTTACGATGTTTGGAGAAAATGAATCACCAGTTTCATCATCATCATCCGTTATTCCTTTTTCACGGATGTTTCCCACAAGGTCAAATTCTCCATTTCATAGCCTAATAGCACGATCAGATAATTCATCCATACTTCGTTATACGTAGGCAATGACTGTGATGCAGTTGGACTGTATGTACTGTAGTGTTTTAAGCTTTATGTTGCTGCTATTTGCTATTAGTTTCCCCTCGGTGACCATTTATAATGAACACATGTTATATCATACTTAAAGATTATATTCATTAGCTTTCCAATTATGAGATACTTGAACCTGGAACCTGGATACTGGAGCAGGCTTTATAATGTTGGATAACCTAATATGCTTGATGATTGGTGAGTATTTCATCCTTTGGTCGCACAGCTGTGGTAACAGCGCCACCCAGTGTTGTGTTCTCTTGCTGCAGTCGTCGGGCTGAAACTCCCATGTGCCACGGTATGACGTCGTAGACAGCGTCGCTCAGAAACACATACTGCAAAGTAGTTATTCAGCTGGGACACAGAGTAGAAAACAGTTGCTATAGTGACCTCACCTTCAGCCAAACCATCTGAGACAAGTTCATCGTGGTTTCATCAGGTCATTCTGATATCTAAGGAAGAAAATGTCCTGTGCAGTGACATTCATACAGCTGAACAATATTATAATTTTAATATATTCTTGAAATAATGACCCTCCTACTTTCATGTAAATTATTACAACTGTTACCCTTGAGGTCAGAGGTCAGCATAACATAATCATGTCAAACAGCTCTGATTGTAATGGTATACTGATACATATGAAGTTGTTACTCTCTCTCTCTCTCTCTCTCTCTCTCTCTCTCTCTGTCTGTCTGTCTAAGGGGTCATGAACTGCCTGTCAATATTTTTACACCAAACATCATAATTTAGAAGTAACAGGCTATTTTCTGTCCTGTTTTTGACCCCCTTCATCAGAACGCTCTGTTTGAATAGGATGGAGGATGGTAGACTTGGAAGTAAACGCCCACTGCTATGATTGGCTAACACTTCACGGATGGACACTGCTGTGATTTAGGTTAAAAATGCATAAATACTTATGTCGAATCTGTTTAACAGACAAAGCAAAAGGGATCACGTAATAAAAACTGTTATTTACACTTGTGTTGCGACACTACTGCCGGATCCAATATAGTCGGCACAGAATCAACTTTTAGTTTCAATCTTTTTGAAAATCCTATGTTGAATTTTGCCTTGTTTGTAAACGAATTTATGGTAAAATGAAATGAACAGAGTTCTTACTGATGCGGTCTGGATCTTCATTAAAAATAATGTTCATTCACTCTTTCCTAACACTGGGATCAGAAGGAAGGCAATGCAAAGACTATTTTTTCCTCAGCTTGGCACTGCACAGCATCTTGTTGTTATCGGAGTATCTTTATTGTTTGGTCTCTGCGTAGACCTGCACGTTTGCCTCTCTCGTAAACACTACATGCATGAATCGGTGGGCGGGGCTAAACAGACTGTGATGTAGAAGCAGGCGTTGATCTTCTTCTGTGGAGGTGGTGCTTATCCACACTATTACATCATAGAGTAGAACATTCCACAAACTGTCGTTTTGTCAGACTGCCTTCAATATAAGCTGTTTTTAGACTAAAGACAAAGTTTTGAATTCTGAAACATACAGGATGTTTTTATAATATGACCTCTTATATGCCAAAAGATAAAGGGAATTTTGGTTTCTCAGTTCATGACCCCTTTAAAATTCTTGAATTTTAACCATAACAACACAGACAGTACTTTGCACAAAAAGGTACAAAACGGCCTGGAATTCTTCCCTTTTAACAAATGATCAGTTAAAAGTTGTTTTGTTTTGTGTTTCGTTTCGTTTCAGTTTTGTGCAACCCTATAACACAAAATATAGGGCATGTTTCAGTTCAGTCTATATATTAAACTAACATTAAAACTACATCAGAAAGGGTTTTAAGACATTTTTAAGTTTTTTTTTTCTTTAGGTGTTAGCTTTTGAATCCAGTAAGCACTACAATTTGTGTAAAAATGGAATAAGATTGAGATTAAGGAAAACATTAAGGAATGGGCTTTTTAAAATATAAGATTATATTAACTTATCTTATTGTTATAGTTAAAATTATTTAATTTATAATAAATAGTAAAATAGGACAGTTAAACAGCTTTTGCTGAAGTTCATTTAATAATATTTTTTGCTTTTCATATTTTCATTTTCTTCACAAAAGTTAGGGTAAGAACTTTTTTCTGTTAGTATATTAATTACCACAAGAGGGCAGTTGAGCATCAGTTACTGAAGCACTTCACAGTAAATACTGTCCATGCTTATGACAAAAAGCCACAAGAATCACAGTGATTTGAAATATTTTCCTTCTAAGCATGATAGGTGTACATCCAGTAAAGATTTAGATTGTCAGGAGGAAGGTTTTGCAATCACTGACTTGTGCCTGTTTTTTTCACAGCTCACAACAATACATTGCATACATGTGCAGTTATGTCCAAATTCTACTGCTTTGACACAATAGATGTATAAAGATCCATTTAATAACTGGACAAACAAGAATCACTGTTTTAATCAGTAGAGGTACAAGTGGCTGCAGGCTCAACTGGATCCGACAAATTCTATTTTAGTTAAAATACTGTAAACAGAACATACACAACTGTTGTGAATATACAAATGTGACTTTAATAACTTAGCCTATAACTTATGCAAGTTTTTCAAAAAATGGCAACTGTGGTTTCATTATGATGTTCTGGATAATCTAGACAATTTTACTTTCCAACCTGACATTTACAAAATGTTAGCTTTACTTCCTGACCTTTAAATTAACGAAATGCTTTACACGTCAATTCAATCAATGATAAACACAAATGTTTACGGAATTAGTCATGAAATCGATAACCAAACAGCCAATATTCATATTATAGAAACAGAAATCAAACTGGCTCTGAAACATTTTGTAATTAAGTATGTCTGCATAAAGCAGTTTGATTGGGATTTGACAGAAAATATACTCCACATCATGATTCCCCACCACCAGTTACCTGACATGCCAAACACTCAATCTACATGTGTCAATGTGAGGATCAACTAATTGGCCTTTCTACCTATGGTATCTTATATCAAGAAATAATGACAAGGGCAATAAAAAAATCCATTGTGTTAAATCAAGAGTGGCATATTAATGTATCAGCCAAAAGAATGCATATTATCATACTAACATATATTTCTACTTTTAAGGGGGTCAGAGTCCAGCTTGACTTCTATACATCAGCACGAAGCTGGACCGTACATGTGCAGCTCTCCAAATCCTCTGACCTGGATTTGAAAAGCACATAAAGGACACTTCAATTTCAAGACGACACAGTTTTTCTCTACTTCAGTACCTCTCCTGAGAGAAAGCTTTGCTGAACACCATTCTGACAGCACAAAGACTCACCTAACCCCAAAACCAAATCACAATAGCCTTGAAATGAAATGTATAATGTCAATAATTGCACCATTGTATCATAAGCCTCATTTCCCTTGCCTTTCATTTGATGTCTATATGGTTCATTAAAAAAACAACAACTGAATGCATTAGTGCAAAATCATTATTGCAACCTTCTCAAGAGCACACAAACATACAAATCAGCAGCAGCTTCAAGTATGACTAATAACGTTGCACATTTCTAAGCTGATCACAACAGAACTGCCATTCAATAAGTGCAAAGGAGAACTGAAAATACACTGATGGGAAATGAGCTGATGCTCACACCGTTATCTGAATCTAAACATTGCTTGGCAATACCAGGAAGCACAGATAGGTGATATTGTGAACTAAAAACAGCCTAATTAGATGTTGTAATCTGTGTATTTGCATTATGTAGTTAATATGTTTTCAATAAAACGGGTACTGACAGCATCATACAACTAAAAAAATAATAATGTGGTGTGGTGAGTGCAAAAAAAAAAAAAAAAAAAGACTAAAAAGTCACCATGCATGGAGCGGTATGAACTAGCCTCCACTGTATGGCATACTGTACTGAATATGCAAGTGTACTACGCCCCTTGTTTCCTTTTGAGGGAACGCAAGTGTAGAGGATCAAGTGGATTTTATTTTAAGCAGCACAAAGCGTACAGAACAACTGAGTTCAGAGCATTCTGTTGCGTTTATGGGTTGGGGAGTCTGTGATGACGTCGGCGCACTGGACCGAGGTCCGCTTCCTGGTGCCTGCGCTACCAAGATGGAGGGCCATCTCCTCTGATATGAAAGTGTTCAAGTCCACATCGTGCAGTCCGTTCCTTCTGCGCCCTGCATTTGAGCTGCCGCTGACGTTAGTCGGAGAGCCGGGAGTGCTTGAGCGGACACTGATGCTGGCCATTGCTCCACTTAGACCTGGAACCAAAGATGAGATTTAATTCAAATCTGTGTGTGTGTGTGTATATATATATATATATATATATGTATTCATAAAGAGAGAGAGCGTGTTATATAGTATTCAATAATTCAGCGCTATACAATGAAAGGAGGAGAGAAAAAAAAAGTAATTGTATATCAAGCTAATACTATTCTATTGCATTTAAAATAACCACCATATGAAGAGCTCTTTTCCAAAACGCAATAAACACCAAATTTAAAAAAAATGAGTTCATCATGCCATTTTGCTGTGTACTGAACCTATTCACTGCTCCATCAATGTTTCATGCCAAATCGCTATATTTCCTTGTTTAAAATGTACTGCAAGATGCAGTTCCTTTCCAAACCGCTATAAGCGCCGAACCTGTTTTTAGCCTAAATGCGATATGTCCTCTCAACCAATCAGAATTCGTTCAATGCAATCCAACATGGCGACGCTTTGAAGCGTTTGTTTGTGCTCAGTCTTCAAAATGAGTGCTTTAAACTCTAATAACACTTTTGATGGCCTGGATGAGCCAGTGAGACCTACACCTGGGGGTAGAAAACGCCGACTGGACAAAGAAAATCACCAAAAAAAAAAAAAAAAGGTTCGTCACTCAGGTGGCGCGTTCACGCACTCTCTCTCTCTCTTACTCTGTCCTCTCACACACTCAAAGCACATCTCTCTCACACACTATGTGATTTGTTTTATGTATAGCGGACAATGGTCCTACTGTTTACGGCTTTGACACTTCACTGAATGCCAATGTATTACTAAATAACTTCCCTATTGAATATTGTCATTACTTTTTACAGGTTCGGCACTGAATGACTATTAGCCTAAATGTGTTACTAAATGATTTGAATGTAATGATAACATTGATTTATATTAATTTATAGTATAGTAGAGTCCCTGATGTCATATGTTGCATGTTCTCTTGTTTTTTATTTTTTTATTTTTTGTTTTTTTTAAAAAAAGAAATAAACCAACATTTTTTGAAAAAAAAAAAAAGGATGGATTTGTAGCGTTTTGAAAAAAATAAAAATAAACTTTGAATTTATAATCGACAATATTGTTGTTTCATTTAACAATCATTGTTTAACATGCTCAGACTGAGCCAACAGACCATTTTAACAGGATAAATTGAATATTAACAAAATGTATGGGTCTAGGTAAAAAAAATGTAATTTTCATGAAAACTATTAAAATGGATTTATAGCATTTTGGAAAAGAGCTCTTCATATGTAGTGCAGTCACTAGATGTTGAGACAAATACTCACACTGATATACACAATAATGTTCAGTCAGCTGTATCTTAACTATGAGCAGGTGGTAATATTTACCATGTAGTGCTATGGCCTCACAGAAGGGCTGTAAATCAGTCTCTACAGATGACACTGTGTCTGATGAAGGTGGTCGGTTAGGAGACATGACAGTCAGTTTGGGAGCTGCTCTAGAAGTCCTTGGTGGTGGCGCTTTACCACATAGGAAACTTATCAAATCCTCCCTTCGTATAGTTCTCCTTCGCTTTTTTACCCAGGCCAAAACATCTTTATTACGTCGCTGATGACCAATCTGGATTCCTAAGTCAAAGCTCCTCCTGTGTGCATCAACGCTCTCTGTTGAACAGATCACAGTCATAAGTAATTATGCATTCAATTTATTCAACAGTGTTAGGCTCTAGATATGTGCAAACTCAAATATGTAATGATGAGTTACCTTTGTAAAGATTAGTCACTGCTGTTGCAGCGTTCTGAAATGGAGACCACAATGACAGTCCTTGCTGATGACAGACTCGATCTGCAAGACAGGAGTAAAATCAAGGATGCGCACATGACATTAAACACAGTAGAGATTACTAAAAAAAAAAAAAAAACTAAAAAAAAAAAAACTTTGCTTCTCTTTACTTAATCCCCAGTCTAGCTTGTACTTATCTGAAAAATGCCTGAAACTTGGTATAACGAGCACTTCCTGTGTCTATTTGCCTCTAAGATGAATAGCTTGATGTATTCCCCAATTGTAAGTCGCTTTGGATAAAAGCGTCTGCTAAATAAATAAATGTAAACTAAAATATGTCCAGAAAAGCATTCATATAGGATTTCTATTGTTAATTGTGAATTCCACTGGTTTTGCAATGGATTAAACCATGTCAATGCTATTTACAAAGAGTCGTTAAATGCCTAACCATAAAAGAGCTCATTTATAGGTTAAAGAAGCAGCATTCACCATTTTACACATTTGCACATAAAAGGACAGCTCACCAGTCTAAGTCACCATTCACTTCTATTGTATGGAAAAGGATGCAATGAAAGTGAATGGTGACTGAGACTGTCAATGCCTAACATTCTTTCAAGTTCCACAAAGGATATTCATACAGGTTTGAAACTACATTAGTTAGTAGTTA
This sequence comes from Tor tambroides, assembly GCA_021397915.2. Classification (NCBI taxonomy): domain Eukaryota; kingdom Metazoa; phylum Chordata; class Actinopteri; order Cypriniformes; family Cyprinidae; genus Tor; species Tor tambroides. The sequence goes on along the minus strand of JAFVLL020037526.1, from coordinate 51,088 downwards.
ACGTTAGTAAATAAGAGAATATTCATTAATGAGCATATTCATTGTTTTTAGTGGGAAGGAGAAAAAAAATAAAAAATAATAATTTGTATGTTTTCCCCCAAGTGTTCTTTAATAATCACTTTTTTTTAAAATGTATCTAATAGATAGATATGTATTTGTTTAATGGGCATAGTTATACATAGATGCGCAATAATTTTGGGGTAAACTAAGTACGTTATCCCTTTAAGAGCGAGTTCTGATATTCCCTATGTTAACCAGACAACGGCTGTGTCAAACCCTAGATTCCTACACGGACAATATATTAGGGTAACATAGGTGAGTTCGAAAGTGCCTCTTTTGCACAATGGTAGGCAGTTAAGCACACTTGGTTTTGAAACACAGCCACAATAGGATGTAAGCTAGCTCACTAACCGGCAGGGCTTTAAGTCAAAAATGGTAATTTCATATGCCTACAAAACGTAAATGTGTTCCACTTAAAAATAAGCTTTTCCAGTACAGATACTTTATCCGAGAGGAACAAAAAAACTCATGTTAAGGTGCTAACTAGCCGGCTTTCCGGCTAGCCGGTTAGCAAGGCCACTATAACAACGAACAAACTGTCAAACACAGCAGCTAAAGCTAGTTCTCAATCACACGGTGAAAAACAAACACAAAACGCTGCTTTTGTCACTTAAGTGGCCAAATGAGACTGGTACAGGCTTTTAGGTCGGAAGGTGTGGTTCATTCCAGAAACAACGGGTTTACGCGATATTTTTCTAGAGCGAACGGTTTCTTTAGCCGAGCTCCTGGAAGTCGGAGGCCCGCTGGTGGGGTCTCTTTCTCTGCGCACAGACCTTTATAAAGTTGCGCCACCGCCGTAGCGGAATTCTGGAAGAGATGCCAGAGTTTCTCCTGGTTCTGGTCCACCTCCTCCTCGCTCGGTTCTTCCCTCTCGGCCTCTGCGAGGCATTGGCGCTCCCATTTGGAGAACCAGTGTTCGGGTCCGTGTTCGTGGATCTCCGCTTCGCTCTCCTCCTCCTTCTTCTCCTCCATGATGAATACTGAGAAACTTCGGTGAACTTCTGCTCGTTTTCTGAGTGATTTCTTGCTCTTGGGGGTTAATTCGCCTTCTTGAAATCACACACCACCAGATAAACGTCGGTTAATATCCTTAGTTCTGGATCTGCGGGTTTGATAAAAACGAAATGAGGTGAAATGTTTTGTCTTTTGTGACGCCGAAATCTAATTACCCAGGACTGTAGCTGTCTACCTCGGTTTGAGGGTCACTTTTGCCCTGCGCAGTTTCGGGCATTCATAAAAGTGGGCGGATCTGATTTAAAACACGCCCGTTTTGTTTTGCGCATGCCCGAATCAACGCTGTTGCTCTCAGAAAGTCACACGCAAAATAGTTCTCCTGATATACTGTATGCCGTGTACATTTACATGCTAAGGTTAGCTTTTTAAACGTACAAGTTTAGTTACGTTTATAATTATTTTTGTAGCATTTGTATTTTTCCCTGTAGATGATTTTTAAACCCATATAGTTTAATCTTCCTGGCATGTTTTAAACCCAAATAAAAGAAAATGTTTGTAGTGTAAATATTGGCCTAAAGATTTAAACAACAATCTTCGTTTTCCTTTATTTGTTTATAAAATTAAAATCAAATGATTAAATGTTAGCAGCTTGTAAAGTAATTTACTGCTCATCTGAGTAAGTGGTAAGTTAGAAGCTGCATCAGCCTGTTAACCCTAAAATAGCTGGTCTTTTGATCAGATATTACTGGGTCACACAACCTGTGATTAGGTATACAAACACACAAGTGTGTGCACACACAAGCTACACAATGTAAATTATAATAAAAATTAATATAATTGACAAAATATGTGTTTTATATGAACAAGATCCCTTTTAGCGTGTATATCTGACCCACATGCATTTTTGTAAGTAAAGTTAACAATGCATGCTTAGCTGGAAACGCAAAAAATGCAGACAAGTTCTTCTTAGATAGACTCGCTAAGAGTGAGAATTTTACTCAAACAAGGATTTTAGAAATAGTGCTTTGATTACATTTCTGAGCAGGTAATGTGGGTATTGTGAGTAAACCACTTAAGATATGTAAGCAGCAAGTTTGAAAAATGTTAAGTTTGATGAAAGCTTGGTGTAAAAAGATTGCTAAAAGCATGCTACCACTTTATATGAATTCTTGGTGCTAGGTCACTAAGGTCATGGGTTTGACTCCCAGGAAACAGAATTTTAATACATGCATAAATGTAAAGGCTAATCCTATTTTATATAAATATCTTATATATATATATATCTTATATGGCTGCTCAAAATTCAATTTCTATCACATTCTGACTTGCAGTGTACATATGTTGTTCAAGGTTATATTAAACACGATGCAATGTGGAGACAGCTGTCAGCTACTCCATACATTTCCACTCTGAACCGACAAGATTACAAATGTGTAGTTTATAAAAAAAAGGTCATAGTAATAAATAAATTAATGTGCTATGCTATCACAGTGGTAGATGCAACATCTGTCCATTCTGCAATCAATTTGCATTAATGTAAAATAGAAATTAAAGACACTGAAAGCACTGGGGCAGGGGCTCCAGGTGTGAAACAATTGCAATAATGCACAGACACCCCTAAGGAATTACTATGAGCTTTTACTGTGAAATCAAGTAATTTTGTCCTTTTTTATACAAAAGCCACTTCACTGCATAAAAAGTAAATCAATGAATCATGATGAGATTGTTCACTTGATGTGGTTTTGGCTAAAAAAATAAAAGGTTAAAATGGTATTTGGCTGAGATAAGTGTTAATTTGAAACAGAACACAAACATCTTGCTCATGCTAATGTATTAACAATATGGCAGCCATTACAGAATACTACAGAACACTATTTTTTGAATATCACATTAGTTACAGTTTAATTCTGTGACCGTACATTTTCTAAACAGAATATGAATGACTATACCTTATATGCAGGCAGTACCCAGCTGCTTCTCTTCCTTGCCAATAATTTTGCTCAGTTAAGTTTACCTCCCAACCCCCCTCACACACACATCTCCCATACTGACGTCCAATGCTGTAGACTTTTCTCAGTCAGCAAAAAACTGACTGAACAAATCAACACAGTCAGGCCAGAGAATAAGCTAGATCACTCTATATGGCCAAAACTATCAGGTACAAAAATAATGTTGAATATTCACTATAATAAATATTAATAGCTAAATCCAGCATTGATGTCAAAGAATGGATTGAAGCTAGTTTCCAAATGATTTTGAGCTTCCTCTATTGAATGGTCACAAAGCAATAAATATTTACAGTGTTGGCAATGTATTTTGCATAATGCACATGTATTAAATTAAAAGCAGTAGCATAGTCCTGTAGCTAAAATAAGGGAAATTATCTCAAACTATTCCTTTACAATTACTTAAAATAATGGAGAACTATAAACACATCATTCAAGAGCTTGTGTGGCCTTGTCAGGTGAATTATAAAATGATGGACCTTCAGGAAAATGATTTTTTCCCCACATTTTCAAAAAACAATCAAACAACTGGTTGTGGCTAAACATTGGAGCAGCTGTGAAACCCTATCAAAAGATTTCATTTTAAAATGAACTCTTCTTTACTTCCATTTTTTTTAAAATATACATTTCCATGTTTCTGTTTTTTTTTTTTTTTTTTTTTTAAATAATATGCATATTTTTTAATCTATATGAAGTATTGGGTAATGGTGTGAGGACAAGTGGTAATTTTGACAATATTAAGAGAAAATATTGACTATCTAGCTCCCATTCCTTTCAAACTGGAAATGTTGCTATTTATTACATAAATAAGATAAATTTGTGGGACATGTCTGAAGAAGAATCTGATTTTTGCTAAATAAAATAACAAATTACAATTCCGTAATTTTATACAACACACTGCATAAGCAATAGGGATGCTGCTGTCAGTAATAAAAATATAAAAGAGCAAAATATTAATTAACAACAAAAATATAGGATGAAACCGCTAAGTTTCAATAAACTCTCTATCGTGAGGCAGCATTTGTGTTTATGGCGCTGGCGGTGTGCGCCACTGTTTGGATCTCCATGCGGATGTGACATTTCAGAGAGGAGCGCGACCGCCATTTTGAGTTTTACCTCAAACTGAACATCATAAACCACGGGAGCGGGTGAGAGAGGTTCTGGCCGTGACCGGGCAAAATTATCTTTTCTCCTTTGAATAGCCTTTTGGGATGCAGCTTCAGGGTGAAATTGGGCGTTAGATGTTCAGGTTAGTTTCACTTGTGATAACGGCGAGGCGAAACGTGGGCATCTTTGTGAGGTTCAACTTCTAAATTAGTGCGATTTCACATTAGAGTCTGGTTTGAATGGATAGGTTTTTTCTCCGCTCCCCCCCAGAAGAGGGACAATCGGAGGAGCACACGGACTGGAAATATTGCAGGAAAAGTTGTATTTAAAATAACCTCTCGGAGGCGCATGAGTCGCGCTGTTTCTTCTTTTATCACTTTTGCTAGCTTCAGCTGGGCTATCTGTGTTTTCCCCCGCTGCAGGTTGTTGTGAGTTGCATTCGCCCCGCACTTCTACGGGGGAAAGCCGGGGTTTCAGTCATCGGGCCTTCGTTAAGCAGAAGCCCGAGGCCACCGACTGTCCTTAGCGTTAGCATCCCGTCACCCAGGCGCCGAGATTGGGCGAATAGCGAGCAAATACGTCCGCGTTTCTCTGCCTGCTCCCCCACCGGCCTCCCTTCCTCCATCCCCGGCGCTGACAGCAGACAAGGCCGAGGTCGTCTTAGAGCAGGCCCAGCCGCAAAGGCTCGACCTGTTTACCCCACCTCCGCGTCCTCCGACTCCCCACCAGCCTCTACCCGCGGAACCGCCACCAGACCGGCCCGAGGGAGACAAAGAGCCCAAGCACCATCCCATCCTAACAGCCGCCGACATGAACCACCATCACACCCAGCAGCAGCAGCAGAAAGCCGGCGAGCAGCAGCTCAGCGAGCCCGAGGACATGGAGATGGAGGGTACGTCCAGGCCTCGTGCAAAAATCAAAAGCCCACGGCCTTTCATTTAACATTACAGCCAGCATTAACACACTAAGCCACATCTTTAACTATGAAACTGTTTAATAGCAAGCCACTCTTTCGCATGTTTTGACCCCAATAGCTTGTTAAGCTAGCCAGCGGCTAACCGTTACCTCGCTGCATGAGGAGTTTAACCAGTCAGCAAAAAGTCCTTCGTATTTTATTTACCTCCTCATTTGAGCAGCATTACACTGCTACGTTATTACTAAAAATCACATAGCGGTTGTTTTACTTGAATCATAATGTTTGGGTGACAGTTATTTGAGCAGGATTGTCTTCTATTAGCGTTTGGCTATATGCTGTCTGCATTAACGTGGCGCAGCCCATCTTTAAGCTCTTCTATCTACCAAACTGTGTCAGGTTTTCATCTGATTATGTAAGGAGCCCCTCGGTTACACCTGTAGATCCCGTGGGCAACTTTTCAAAAGTATCCAAAGGCAAATGCTCACAAATAAGCTAGTTATTTGGACAGACGAGACCGTGTTCGCGTGCAGAATGGATAAATGTAAGTCCACGGTGTATTGTTTGTGTTGTAAGTTGTGATTGAAACGACAGGGAAACGTTTGCCGTTGAAATGATCCTGCAAGAGCATTAAACCGGCCATTTATCCACTTGCTAGTTCACGATTTAATCGGGCAGTTTATTGGTCTTTCAGAACATCTGCATGTTTAGACATTTCTGAAACGAGTTGCTGCTTCATTGAATGGCTTTCCTCCACAGTCAGCAAATCCTCGTGTCCCGCCACCGTTTTTTTTAACTGTTGAGTTGTTAGTGGAGTCAAATAAACAGCATCAGATGATGATGATGATTGCTGGACAACAGCACCATTTTGAACTATAATTCGCTCCTGAACTACATACACGATGGCAGGCTTTGTGTGCGATACCTAATCGGTTAAGTTGCATTCAGCTGTTACAATGTCTTATTAATGTGTTACTGTTGTTATTGGCTTTGGATGCATTCCGCATAGGAAGTTGTGCAGCTCGATTAGGGGGAGTGGATGGCAGTTTTATTCCAAGATGGTGGACTGTATTTTGCACAGATCACTTTCTGCGAGGCCTGCTTGCGTCGGTGTTTGTTTATATCTGGGTGACGGCGCGGCCCGAGGCGCATGATGGCTCACCAAAGGATCTGCGAACCAAGTAATTTATTTGCTCATCGGATAGTGTCGGATGACACGGTTTGCCGAGAATAAGAGCTCGGTTTGCGGAGGGAAACGTTAGCAGCGCGGCTATATGTGTATGGAGGGGGAGGGGGTGAACGAGCGGATCAAATCAGAAACGAGTCATTAACGTAGCGTCTTTTTCTCAGTGACACCCTTATTATTAGTAATATGGGGTGAGTACCTATGCTGTCAGTTGTAAATAGAGATTTGATGTGTTTTGGGGATCATAATGGCCAGCGCGTGGGGATCCGCCGATAGCGCGCCGGGATTTTCTGCTTCTTCATTGTATAACGAGTCATGCTGTGGTACCGCTCGCCATTTTTAATGATTACGGCTTGCTTGGCTGTTTTTTGACTCATGCACAGCCGCGATCGCGGTGGTAGCACTTGAAAGGCCATAGAAGGTGGCTGTGATTTCTTTCTCGTTGTATTTCGGACGCTAATTTTTGCGCTGCGTTTCATCAAAGTTCTGCAGTGCACGTGTGGGGGCGTTTCTGAGGCTGCTGTCCGGAGACCCGCACTGAGACCATTCAAGACAAGTATAATCACACCACATATATCACAGGCCTACGAATGCGCAAATGAAACGCTGCGTGCTGCTATGAAGCATGCAGGTTGGCCTGTTTTTAATCTCACTCATTCAGGCCTTTCGCTGAAAAGCAAAATGTCTGGTTCACATTGCAACTTCTTTTTTTGGTGCCAAGAACCACCCACTTAGACAGGAAGAGAACCAGTTTTTGTTTTTGCATGCGTTTTATGCTGTCTTTACGTGCTATTGGAAATGTCCTACTTTCCACTTCTAAAGTGGCCATGTTCAAGTGCTTTGTTGTCTGGAAGAATAGGAATCATGCAGGACACCAGGCTCATTCTTGCCTTAATGTATCAAAGATGTTCAGTTAATATCCAGTGGATTTTAAATAAAATGTTGCAACCCATTCATTGGTAGTTATTTAAAAAATTAGCTCCGCTATCTAGATTCTAAAGATTAGAGATCCTGAAATTTCAGGCAAACAAAGATCACATTTATGTAAAATATGGGTCAAATGGTTATTTATATAGAGAAATATACACAACTGTATTGATGAGAAAGCCATGTAGATAGTGTAGGAAAAAATAATAAATTTGTCTCTACATCAATAGTTTTCTCCTATGCAATGTTTAAATATTATGGCTTGTCCAATTCAGAAACTCAGGTGTCAGAATGATCTCAGTGTCCCAATTATAAATAGGACTTGAGAGACCGTTTATGTCCAATTTCCGACTAGGAGACTGGTATTTATGTTGGGAAGTCGTAATTACAACATCAGATGCGTTCAAATCTGTTTGCTGTGAGCAAGGTGGCGATGTACCTTTTACACAAAGTGCTGTAAGTGCAATTGTACAATTATGACACAATAGCAACTTTTGTACATGCAACTTGGATAATTTTATTGTAAATGTAAAAAAACAAAACAAAAAAAACAAGTTATTTCAACATTTACAGACACTGACTACATCCACAGTATTTTCTCATGACATGCCCCAACTCCACTTGTAATTATGACGTTGTGGTGTGTGCTCAAATAAATGAAGTCTTTCCAATATGACTTGAATGCATCATCTTTACATAGTGTTTATAGACTACCTTGGACTGTTGTGAATATAATTTCAGATGCCTTCAGTAGTGCTTCAGAATCTCTGATGGTTATAGATGCAAATTCTGCTTTGTCATTGTTCTCAGTGGTTCATAATTGTGGTCAGTCGTATTTTTTATTTTTTTTTTAATAAAACAAATACATAGGGTACATGAAATAAGTAATTGTTATGTGTAGAGCTACGCATGCTAAATTCTGAATGATCATGATTAGTTTTTTGCTGAAAGATGCTTCTGAATGCATTTGTTTACCTGTTGCACAGTGGATCTGTGGCACCATAATCAGAGTGAGATTGCAAGAAATCTTATGGGATGAAACCTTATGCGTTAGCATTACAGTTGACAAGGGAATTTCCTTTCAACTTTTTTTTTTTTTCAGCTGGGGACTCAGATGATCCTCCAAGAATTCCCCAGAATCCAGTCATCAATGGGAACGTGGCTATGGCGGATGGACACAACAACACAGAGGAGGACATGGAGGATGGTAAGAAACATGTTGAAGCTCAGCACCATGCATGTTAATATTTTTAAAATGGATATTTCAATAATTTTTCAAGTTATGAATAAAAGTACAACTGCAGATCAAACCAATTTTTGAATGCATTTTTAATAACCAATTTTTTAATAACACTTCTTAACAGACACAAGCTGGCGCTCGGAAGCTACTTTCCGCTTTGTGGTGGAGCGCTTTAGCAGGCTAAGCGAGTCTGTTCTCAGCCCACCCTGCTTTGTGAGAAATCTGCCCTGGAAGATCATGGTGATGCCCCGCTTTTACCCAGACAGACCTCACCAGAAGAGCGTTGGATTCTTCCTTCAGTGCAATGCTGAGTCAGACTCTACGTAAGCAATCACTGCCATTACATTTTCTGGTATAGAGATTCAATGATGATCTTGAATTAATGGACTCATTTTCTTTGTATAAAGTTAACACATTTTGGCTCTTTCAAAATATTTAGCTGTTTTTTTTTTTTGTTTTTTTTTCTTCTTCTTGGTGTTTTTAAACCAAACCTAATTTGATTCCTCCTCGTTTGAAGGTCCTGGTCATGTCATGCTCAGGCCATGCTCAAAATAATCAACTACAAAGACGATGAGAAATCCTTTAGCCGCCGCATTAGTCACCTGTTCTTCCACAAGGAAAACGACTGGGGCTTTTCCAACTTCATGTCATGGAGTGTAAGTTTACATGTTGTGTATGAATGTCTCTGCTGAGCTGGTGTTATCAGAGGTGAACAGAGGTAATTAGCTGATGTTCTTTTGATTTCAGGATGTGACTGATCCAGAACGGGGCTTTGTGGAGGATGATAAGGTCACTTTTGAGGTCTACGTTCAAGCTGATGCGCCTCACGGCGTGGCGTAAGTCGTTTCTTAGTGACACGTTTTTAATGTTAATGAGCTTTTGCAATGGTAGCTGATGTCACTGTTTTACTTACAGCTGGGATTCAAAGAAACACACTGGTTACGTGGGGTTGAAGAATCAAGGAGCCACGTGTTACATGAACAGCTTACTACAGACACTCTTCTTTACAAACCAGCTTCGACGGGTGAGACATCTGCCTTTCATTATCAGAATCAGAAGATTTTGTGCAATATTCCTACAGAATGCAGTATGTACCAATAAGTAGATGACATTTGCTTTGGATTGGCGCAGTTAAATGGCTTTTAGAAATACAATTCCTACTTAGCCAATTGATTTTCCTTGCTGTAAGTTCCAATGAAATATAACCTACATTCCACCTGAATCCCTCATCTAACCGAAATTGATGCGTAATGATGAGAGGTGCATTTTGCGTTCAGGAGCAGCCAAGTGTGGCAGTATTTTGAATCTTATTGGTAATATTTAGTCCTTATTAGAGTCATACATCTCTCTGGGTGGGGATCCACTTTATGGTAGAAAGAAAATGTGAAGTGATAAGAGAAAATCTTGCTTATCATAGCTGGTATCAGCGTGTCCCTGTGCTGCCAGAGCACGTTTTCTCCACAGCAAGCCCTGTTATTAACAGGCCATAACTTTCACCACTTTTGTTTTGTTGTTTCAAGTCTCTTATGCTTACTAAGTCTGCAGTTATTTGATCAATCAGTAAATGTATAAAAGTGTCACATGATCCCACAGAAGTCACTGTAATATGCTGATTTGGTGCTCAAGAAACATTTATTGTAATACATTTTTTCAGGGTCTTTAAGGTACATAAAGTTCAAAAGAACAGCATTTAATTGAAGTGTATGTTTTATAACATTATAACAGGGTTCCCGCGGGTCCTTAAAGTCTTAAATTTACTTATCAAATTTAAGGTGCTAAAAAGTCTTAAATTGTACAAGTGTTAATTATGTTTCAAGAGGTCTTAAATTTGAGTACAGACCAGAATTGCAATACAGCTTAATGTGACGATTAAACTTCAAAAGACTATGATTTTATTAAATAAACATGAGCGCTGCAAGTTTCAATGTCTGGTGCTGCTGCTTTGTGTACTGCTGTTACCGGGGAAACCGTTCGAAAGCGCCTCCTGCTGGCAGAAAATGAATCTGTATTTTCAATAAGGCTGTTGATGTGAGTAGGGTATTCATGCAATACCTGAGGCTGTAGTTTCAGGACCGCATTTCTAGGACCTTGTAGTTTTGTTTTGGTTTTGTTTTTTTTATATTTTGTATTATGTATTAGTGGCTCATACTATTTTATAGTACTTGCTATTCAATTCTGATTATTATTATTTATAAGGAATTAAGTAGTTGTTTAATTGTATACACTTAATTATTGTCCTAACCCTAAACATACCCATTGGTAACCCTCTTGAAATATTTAACCTAATTTATTTCAATATATTCTATATATATTCTGGTTTTAAATTCAGTTTTCTTATAAAGAAAGACTGTGTCTGTGCAAGACTTCAGTTCATTAGCCGCAGCGTTTCACATCTGATGTGTGACCCACTTAAAGTGCTGTAAACGGTAAAACAATTGTGTTACAAATTAGTGTGATTATTAGTACTTTAATAAATGTAAAATAATTTGAATACAAATACTAATTTACAACATCCAGCAGCACAATGAACTGTTTTGCACAGCTAAATAGGCTAAATGGAGATTGCTGACACCCCCTCAAACGCTCAAGTTCACACTCTTACATTAAAAATAAGATGGAAAGATAAAAAATTAATAGTTTCCATGGATCTAGTCTTTGCATATGTTTGTTTGATGTATGAATCATGTCTTCTCTGTTGGAGTAGAATTGGCTAAATGACGCTGTCCCAAAAAATACAGTCTTAGAACTGCAGCCTCAGGTATTGCAAGAACATTGGGTTGTTTTTTGTTCAGACCAATGTGAAAATCGACCCGTGTTTTTACCCTGCAAACACACAGAGCTGTAAATGTGAAATGGTGGATCGATAAGGAGATAATTCATTATAAATATCTAAACAGTAAAATTTAATTAATATAATTATTGATGATAATTGTTTAAATTCATATAATTAATACTTTTGACTCATCCATTTTCTTAAATGATATAAAGTAGGGCTGGGACAAATCGTTGCAGAATCGATTCATGGATGACACACTGCATGCCGTAGAAACAGCCGTACTCTGCTTGTTTCCAAATCCTTACACACACACTTGATCCTAAAATAATCATTCATAAAATTTGAAAAGGTTGAAACAATTTACAAGGGTGTTCACAGTGGGCTTGTGTATTTATGTATATGGAACGCACAAGCGCTCTTCAGCGCTCTTCTTCATGAGCATTTGATTGTGCGGACACAAACTAGAGTAGAGCGCCATCTGCTGTTAAAATCTAAGCTCAGAGTCGATTCCAGAGGAATCCGCGATGCATTCGGAAAATATCAGAATCGATCCATGAATCGATTCTGCAACGATTTATCGTCCCAGCCCTAATATAAAGGCTGAAATGTGAAGTCTGTCATTTTATAAAACTTTTTGTTTTTGTGATACGTATCTGAACTTTAAATCATGTGTTTTACAGTTTAATAGTTTACCATAGACATTGCCCTACCCCACTCATATGGTATTAATTTTATTTGTGCAGGTCTTAAAAAAGGTCTTAAAGTCTTAAATCTGAGCTTAAAAAATCGTGCAGCAACCCTGTATAAATCTTTACTGACACTCTTGATCTATTTAATCTGTCCTTGCTTAAAAGTAGTAATTACCTTTAATTATTTTTTTTTTAAAGCATTACTGAATCAAAACTTTTGAATGGTAGTATGTAGATAATGTTTTTGTACGTGCTTTTTTGTGGCGTTAGTCTACTTTTCAAGTTTATGTAAGCTGCAGGTCAATGCAAGCGTTTTAATTTTACTTATTTTTTTAATATTGATTTTATTGCATATTGTTCATTATATAATGCTAGTTTTCTGAAGAAAAGAACAGTAGATGCTGTGCATTTGTCAGAGAACCTGCTTTGTTTTTGCTTTCTAGGCCGTTTATATGATGCCTACTGAGGGAGATGATTCCTCTAAAAGCGTTCCCCTCGCCCTGCAGAGGGTGTTCTATGAGCTCCAACACAGCGATAAGCCCGTTGGGACAAAGAAGCTGACTAAGTCTTTTGGGTAGGTTTTGTTTTGAATGTTCAGTTTACAAGCACTATGAATCAGGCACTGACACATCTGCCAGTTGACATTCTCGAGCGAGATGTGAAGTGTGAGTTTCATGTTGTTCATTGTCATTGAATGTTTTGTGCTCAGTTGTTGCTGTTCTTGTTAATTTTTCTGAATTGCAAATCCATTTTTCCCAGATTTTTTTTTCCAATTAAGTGTGCTATTTTTTTTTTTTTTATGTTTCTATTTGTATGTGTTTATAATTATTCTAGCTATGATGCAATACAAGCTTTTTAGATTTTTGGCTTAACCTTGAGTGCCTTGGTCATGAACCTGTAAGTTAGCATATTCATTTTATGTCTTGTAAAATCCAAAATTAAACAAACGACATGCTTTTTTATTTGTTGATTTCAGTTCTTACTGGTGGGAATCTATAGGAAATTTCTCAGCTGTTTAATAAGACCTCTAAAACTTTAAGCAATAAGTAGTTTAAGAAAGGTGCACTTGGTCTTGATTTTATACTGGCAGATCTGAGACTTGATCTGATGTTTTTGGGTGCTAGTGACTTTGTTTACCTTTTATCCAAACATATGTTTATATTTTAAAATATGCGTCTGTTTCCGCAGATGGGAGACACTAGACAGTTTCATGCAGCATGATGTACAGGAACTGTGCCGAGTGGTGAGTAGCCTGATCTCCATGGATCCCCTTGGATCCTTCTCTTTTAACTCATTGATCAGTTGAGGGATTAATCATGTCAGACTGGATTAATTGTTTGGGTCCAACCATTGTGTGATATAATTCCCCCCCCCCCCCCCATTTTTAGCTGTTGGACAATGTGGAGAACAAGATGAAAGGAACTTGTGTGGAGGGCACAATCCCAAAGCTCTTCCGAGGGAAGATGGTGGTAAGTCACCCAGACACTCTCTCTGGTTTCGCTCTGTGTCTGGTTCATTTATTCAGCCTCACCACATTTGGGTGTGTGTGTGTGTGTGTTTTTTTGTTGTTGTTGTTTTTTCTCCGCCATTTCAGTCCTACATCCAGTGTAAGCATGTGGACTATCGGTCAGAAAGAATAGAGGATTACTACGACATCCAACTCAGCATTAAAGGAAAGAAAAACAGTAAGTGTGGCTTTCTCTGATCTTCTTCTGGTCTTGCTGTCCTTCCTTATGTTCCAGGAAGGCCTTTCTTGTAGTGTGGTCTGTAAATGCATGAATTTTCCGAGATCTTGCAACTCAGTTCCAGGACAAAATCGGCAGCTCAGACTGTTTCAGATGTCGTTTCATGTTGTGTAGGACTGTACACAGTATCGCCTGTAGTTGTGTTGAGGTGTGTTACTAACACACCTTCTCTGCCCTGCAGTTTTTGAGTCATTCAAGGATTATGTGGCAGTGGAACAGCTGGATGGGGATAACAAATACGATGCAGGGGAGCATGGTCTACAGGTGAGGGTTTGCATACATCACCCTCTGATGGTATCAACCATAAAAGTGTGGTCACACTTACCTTAGTCATCTCAAAATGAGCTGGAATTTCATGTGAGGGACACAAGGTGCAAATGTCCCTATGTGGACTGCACTTCAGATTCAAGTTTGTTGAGCTTTTAACTTGCAAATTTGTAGAATTTACCAATATAAAGCAGCTATTATTTAGAGAGATCAAATTTCCCTTGATCTTTTGACATATAACAGGTCAGTGTACTATAAAAACATCCTGTAAACTTTCTTGTTAGTTTAAAAACATCTTTTATTGAAACCAAGCTCAGAAAACGACTCTTTTTGGAATGTGCCACTTTGACGTGATAGTGTAACAAATGGCCCATGTTGTTTTTAAAGTGTTATTTTAATAAGTGAAACTGTCAGCCAATCATAGCAGTGGGTGTTTACTTGCAAGTCTTGAATGCCCCTATAAAAACAGACCATTCTGCAGAGAAGCTCAAAAACAGGATAGAAAATAGCCTATTACTTCTAAATTGTTTTTTTTTTAAATGTAAAATCACACTAACATTATAAGTGAACTTCAGAGAACATTATGAAGTAATAGAAAAAATATAGTTCATGACACCTTTAAAGTGACATAAGTGGTGCATCGATAACCTATTAACAAAGGACAACAGACCTATGTAATAATTTGTTGACTGCACCTTAACTCTATACAATAATTAACATCATCATCTTGTGGCTGATACATATTGTAATTCTTGAGGTTTTCATTGGAGTTTTGACTATCTGTGGTTCATTTGTCTTCCAGGAAGCAGAGAAGGGTGTAAAGTTCCTGACCTTCCCTCCTATCCTGCACCTACAGCTCATGAGGTTCATGTACGACCCTCAGACTGACCAAAATATTAAGATAAATGACAGGTAAATGATGGTATAAGATATTTTCAGTGTGTTGTAGATGTAAAAATGTTCTAATCTGTATGTAATATCTGCTATTTTTACATTAAAAATGTCACTATAAATGAGACTGTAATGAGTCACACTGATACTTCTTTTGAAGTCATTTTTGTGATGGCTGAAATAAGCATTGTGATTTATGGGTGGTCCGAATAAATGCGTGTCATGCAGAGAGGGAGATTATGCTCTTAAAATATCTTTGAGAGTGACTCATCTAAATGATTTTTGTTGACTGAACACTTACTTGAATATGGACTGGAGGGTGCATTTTAAGATACACTCTCTCCTATAATGTTTCTGGCAAAAACTCATATGATGTTAGAGAAATGGAGGCTGAGCCTGATACTTTATGTTGTGCTCCGTAGGTTTGAATTCCCAGAGCAGTTACCTCTGGATGAGTTTCTGCAAAAGCCAGATGTGAAAGACCCGGCCAACTACATTCTGCACGCCGTGTTGGTGCACAGCGGAGACAACCACGGGGGCCACTACGTCGTCTACCTTAATCCTAAAGGAGACGGCAAAGTGAGTGTCACCGCACCAATAGTGAGAACCTTTCATTTCAGGGGTCCCTAATTTTTCTGTTGGTGGTTAACGGGTTGGCTTTGTGGGTGGCTTGTGGTTGCATGGAATGTTTTGTCAATATTGTTAAAGTAAAACCTTAAAGCTTTGAAGGGCTCCGGACTGAGACTGAATTTTGGTGTTTTATGCATATCAAGCAATGGCTGTTTTTCTTTGATAATAAGAAATGTTTCCTAAGCACCAAATCAGCATATTAAAATGATTTCTGAAAGATCATTTGACACTGAAGACTGGAGTATTGACTGCTTAAAAATTTAGCTTTGCCACAAGAATAATCACTCAAATTACATTTTTAAAATATATTCAAATAGAAAACAATAACATATTGCTTTTTTAACTGTATTTTTGGTCCAATAAATGCAGACTTGGGTAGCATAAACTTCTTAAAAACTTAAATCTAAAGTTTTGTTCAGAGTGTCAGTCCAAATCCGTTTTTATGCATATCTGATCAATATTCGATCATATTTATAAGTGTGAACATCATAAAAACACAAATGATTTTTACTAGAACATTTAAGCTACATTCATTTATTTTGAAATTGGGGATAGGCATTTCAAGCAGAAATAATATTTGATGATCGCTGGGAGTTATTTGATTACTATTCGAAAAACGCACCCCTCCCCCACAATGCAGGGCCCGCGTAATGAACGCATCACCACCACATCAGCACCGAAAACATCAGGAATTTTTTTAGGCAATAATCGCACAACCTATTAGATATCCTGTAATTAAATCAACTAATCGAATATTCAGAAATCGTGACCCACCCATCCCTATATGAAATCCCGTTCAAATCACATTTTTCATGTCTGATCGCTCAGATCGAATTCAGCTTTATCTCTTTTCTCACGCCACATAAAAACGTAAACACATCAGACGTTGTTTGTAGAAAACATGCTGAATGTCTTTGTGGAAACAAGGTTGTGTTTAGGGATACAAGGATACCGTTTTTTTCAGAACTGATCCGATCCGATACCGAAAATTGAGTATCTGCCAATACCGATCCGGTACCAGCACAGGTTTTGTTTTTTGTTTTTTTTTGTTTGTTTTTTTTTAAATCAATGTAGAATTTCTATACTTCTGTGTGTTGACCTGATCATCACTCTTTTGTGTGTTAAACACATTCTACTAAATACAGACAACTTCATTTTAATGAAAAATAACAAATGAAAAAATATATAATAATAATCTAAGACAAAAATACTGTCATAAACTAGGTTAGTGGATAATTCAACAGCAAAAATTTCTCTAGAAAAATCATGGGTGCACAATTTTATAAACTCTAAACATTTAGTGAAACAACATTATTTAGTGCGGAACAAATAAAAGTTCATTGCGCAAAAGTGTTATAATACTAAAGTCTCCTATACAGAGCGGCACAAAGCACTTATGCTCATCCCATGCAACACGGAGTCACAGAACACAGTGCATAGAATAGAAAAGCACAAAGGGAAGAGATGTTGATGCGTAGTGTATTATGTCTGTGCAATAGTTTAAGCCTTTTCTTTTAACAGTTTTAAATGTCAGTTATTGTGTGCTCTTGAAGAGTGTTTCATCGTTTAGACTGTAGTAACGGAACGTGACACACACAGTTTAAACGCTGAATGGAGGATGACAGACAGCCGCAGCGGAGAGAAGACGTGAACTTGAATTTAACGACTTAAATATTCATCTGTACCTCACATTGAACTATGGAACAGCTTCAAAACACTTGAAATATAGTGCACAAAAACTTTATGGTGCTTTATAATGTTTTTGTGCCTTTCATGGTGCTTAACCATAAGACAGAATAGTATACGCACAATATTGGATTTGTATCGGTCTCATCTGACCGATACACGATCCGGCAGAAAATGCCAGTATCGGAGCCGATACTAATACTGAGTATCGGATCGATGCATCCCTAGTTGTTGTGAAGTGCAAGTCAAGCAGAAAATAACAATATAGAGCTAGTCTAAACACACTTTGAGTTTTAAGACTGGACGAAACGGCAGAATGGAATAAAGCTGCACATTCCAGTTTCCTACATTTCTCATGAGATGGCAACATGTCATGTTGTAAGACAGCATCTTTATTGCAAACTGTATTGCTGTTAGTGTTGTTTTTAGCGTAGGCATACCAACACAACATCATTGTCATAGAAAACAATGCGGATATTCAGTAAAACAAAAGAGCACCATGGGACACACGAATTGCATCTGAACAGTTGCGATACACAGTCTGGACAATCAATCATTTAAATCAGATTCCAATAGGAAACGCAAATAATCGGATTTAGACCGACATTCTGAAGAATGCTTTACCGACCCCAACTTTTTGAACAGTAGTGTGTTTACAGAGGAAAAATGTTTTAAAAATATCCTTCAGACTTTGTCAACTTGCTGCTACAGATTGTTTTTTGCGTTTGGCATTGCAATCTTGTCAGAGAGTTTGGCTTGTGTTCCATTCCTCATTCTCCTTTCTAGTCATTTCCTGTTTCACCTGTCTGCCTTGTCAAAAAAGACCCCAAAGGCCAATAATAAGGCTAAAACATGTCTTTGGAACAATAATTGTATATTTACAATATTACATTACACCAATTTTTCAAAAATGCTACCAAATCAGGTGATGGTGCCACCAGAACTTCAGTTTTCATGTTAGTCTGGAGCCCTGCATTATATTTGTTTATTTGTAGTGTTTAGTCTGGTGTCAAACATTATTTTGACTTTTGTTTGATCTTCTGTGAAGTGGTTTATAAAATTGACTCCCACATGCCTTCATCTTTTTTTTTTTTTTTTTTTTTTTT
>JAFVLL020037526.1:0-25229 GCA_021397915.2 Tor tambroides | reverse complement strand
TTTTTTTTAGCATGCGGTAATTTCACTTTGACTTTGAAGTCCACCCCATATAAAAACCACCCTGTTTTTAGTTGTGGATCCCATGGCTAGTGTTTTTCCCTATGTTCATCTGTGCTCATAAGTGCTGTTGTCATGTCCAGGTGAGGTCCTGCAGCCGGTCACAGACATGGATATCCCTCAGCAGCTGGTTGAGAGGCTGCAGGAGGAGAAGAGGGTGGAAGCCCAGAAGAGAAAAGAGAGGCAGGAGGCTCACCTTTACATGCAAGTACAGGTATGGAGTCACATAATGCCTGATTAAATCAGTCACTCTTGTTTATTCAAATGTCCTGTCTGGATGGAAGATGCACTGGTCCATTTGGTGTGGCAGGTAAAATGGATCATTTCAGTTCTTGTTTGCAAAGACTATTAAGTTTAGATGGTGAGAGTGGGCTTTGTTATATCATATTTCTGTTTAACAAATACTCACCTTTTGTTCCTGTAGATGGTGACCGAAGACCAGTTCTGTGGGCATCAGGGCAACGACATGTATGATGAAGAGAAAGTAAAATACACAGTGTTCAAGGTTTTGAAGAGCTCCACTCTGGCTGAGTTTGTTCAGAACCTCTCACAGACCATGGTGAGACTTTACTTGACACAATTTCTGTAGATGACATCTGATTGAGTCCTTTTCTTGACTGAAACTTTGTTTAGCCAGATTGATTTATAAATTTATTCATTGACGATGCAAAATGCCTTGCCAAAATGTCAGCCAATAAATACTTGACCGTAGATTTATTGGTCAGCAAATTGTCAGTTGGCAACAAACATTTGTCATTATTCCATTTGTGTATTGTTTAATATGGCTCAGTGATGAACTCTGCAATCTTACCTTTACAAAGTGGTTATTAATAGCTTACCTTCAAAGCAGTTATTAATGTTTTTTCATGGTGACAGCCAACCAGCTGTGTAAAAAATGAGCTTTTAACATCACACAGAAAATGTGTGCGCAAACAGCGAAAGGATAATCCTTCTACAGTAACCACATCATTTATTAATGCTGCAATGCAGTCTGGGAGTTTACAAATCCTTAAACCAGCAGTATTGTCTATTATGAAATAGTTTGTTCTGATAATTGTTAGGCTAGTTGGGATAACTTGTTGTTCTAGCTTGTCAATTTAGGCATCAGAACATCATAATGTTCAGTATACACACTACTTTTTAGAAATTTGGATCAGTAAGATTTGTTCTGATAACACGCTTGTGTTAGGTTGTTTTAAATTCTCATTTGTTGGTGTTTATATTTAGTTAATGTCAGATTAGTTTAAATTATTTTCTGGTGCGTCCATGAAGAGTCTCAATTGACGTTTGTTTCTCCTTCAGGGTTTCCCACAGGACCAGATGAGACTGTGGCCAATGCAGGCCAGAAGCAACGGCACTAAACGGCCGGCCATGTTGGATTATGAAGCCGATTGCAACAAGTCTGTAAGTCTGTGCACTCACATCTTTAAACATCCATATTTTTAAAAGTCATTCTTGTTTCTTATGTTGCTCTCTATGTGAGAATAAAGCTGTTAATTTCACTTTCACAAACAGATGATCGACTTGAGCGATAACGAGAACCCATGGACAATATTTCTGGAAACTGTAGATCCAGAAATGGCAGCCAGCGGTGCAACGTTACCCAAGTTCGATAAAGACCGTGAGTTTCTTTGTGTACTTTTGCAGTATATTCAGAACCATTTTAGGCAATTGATGTTTCACGTTTCAGCTGTTCAATCTTACTGAAGAGCAAAAATGGTCTACAAAACGTTTCCAGTTCTGATAGCATCAATCTTGTTTTGATTTTCAGATGATGTTATGTTGTTCTTGAAGATGTATGATCCAAAAACCAGAAGCTTAAATTATTGTGGACATATCTACACGCCTATATCCTGTAAAATACGTGAGTATTCAAAGCTATGTCTAATAGGATTGTTCTCATGAAGTTTTTGTCAAGATCTAATGAAACAGATGTTGATCCTTTCTGATGCTTAATTTGTTCTAACCCTGACCCAAACAGGAGGCTTGCTGCCCGTTATGTGTGAAAGAGCAGGGTTTCAGCAGGGAACTAGCCTTATCCTCTATGAGGTAAGACTTGGTTTACACAGAATTCCTAATGATGCATTTATCATTTGTAGTTTTGTAGAGAAAGTGGTTGGTAGAGATGCATGATATGCATGTAATAAAACAGACAAGTGGCTTATGTAATGTTGTATTAAAAAAGAAATTTATAAAATAAAAACAGAACATTTGAAATAAATAATATAAAGTTAGTTTGTCTGTTGTAAGTCAATTCAAGCATTAGAACATCAGTGTATATACAATACTTTTCTAATTTACTAAGTCTTTTATTCAGCACGGGTGCATTAAATTTATCAAAATTGACTTGTAAATGTCTTTACTATTTCAAATACATGCTGTTCTTTTATACTTTCTATTCATCACAGAATCCACAAAAATATTAAGCATCACAACTCTCTTCAACATTCATAATAAAACGTTTATTTACGTTTTAAAAATGTATAATGTTGTTTTATTTCATGCATTCGTAATGTTTAGTGTAAATGTGTTCTGTCAGCTTTATATAGGAAGATATCGCTAAAACATGATGCATTCTGTGTTCCAGGAAGTTAAACCGAATTTAACAGAGCGAATACAAGACTATGATGTCTCCCTGGACAAGGCTCTGGATGAGCTGATGGATGGAGACATAATTGTGTTCCAGAAGTAAGCATTCGTTGTTTTAATTCCTAAGTCATTTTGCACAGCTTAACAGGGCCTTGAAATTGATCGTCTTTTGTGTCGCCACCAGGGATGATCCTGAAAATGAAACCAGTGAGCTGCCTACTGCAAAAGACTACTTCAGAGACTTGTACCACCGTGTAGATGTCATCTTCTGTGACAAGACCATTCACAATGACCCAGGCTTTGTTGTGACACTGTCAAACCGAATGAACTACTTCCAGGTTAGTTTTTTTTTTTTTTTTTTTTTTTTATAAAGTAGATCAGAATGTGCCAGTAACATGACAAAAAACCTCTGAGGAAAAATAATCTCATTTCATTTTAACAGGTGGCAAAGACTGTTGCGCAGAGGTTAAATACCGACCCCATGCTCCTACAGTTCTTCAAGTCACAGGGGTATGTCTTTTAATTTTCAGTTTGATGTGACTTCTTTCCCCCATATTTTCATCCATTAGCCTTCATTTTTATTCTTCCTCTCAGGTACAGAGACGGCCCTGGCAATCCACTCAGGCACAACTATGAAGGCACTCTCAGAGACCTGCTGCAGTTTTTCAAGCCCCGGCAGCCTAAGAAGCTCTACTACCAGCAGGTGAGAGGTCTTATCTTCAACTTGCCGCTCCTCTAAGGGAATATGAGATCTTCTAAGCCGTTACGTTCCGGGCATCTGATTTATTCATGGTTGTGCCTCCCCACAGCTCAAGATGAAGATCACAGACTTTGAGAACAGGAGGAGTTTCAAAGCCATTTGGCTCAACAGTATGTTTCGAGAGGAGGTAAGAACCTGCTGCAGTGATTCTACTTTGAATATACCGTCATGCCAGCCAGCCCTTCTCATTTGCAATAATGTTTGTTTCTACGATGTTCTGCACACTTATCGTTGTGAATATTTTCTCTCCCTCACGTTAGGAGATCACACTATACCCTGACAAGCATGGCTGTGTTCGGGACCTTCTGGAGGAATGTAAAAAGGCAGTGGAGCTGTCCGACAAAGGCTCGGAGAAGCTGAGGTCTGTGTGTTCTCAATTCAGTGCACTTTTCTTTAATCAGGGATTTCTGTTTCAATACAGTGTCTGCTCTGAGAGGTCTTTAAGGGACTTTCCATGAGTGTGGTAGAAATGGGTCATGAGACTCTTGAGGTTTTTCTAGTTTTTGCCATCAACAAATGGATCTTTATTAAATTATTACTTTGTTCTATTCGTTATGTGATGTTGAAATGATTTAAAACCCTGGTTTGTTAGAAATTTTGTAGTCATTTAAAAATTGAGGTTTTTATTTTTTTTTTTTTTAGTTTTACAGTTAAACAGTTTCGTGAAATGTAATTACAATTTAAATTTTTTTTTTTTTTTTTTTTTTTTTTTTTTTTTTTCCTGTGATGGCAAAATCTTTGTCACATCATCCTTAAATCATTTTAATATGCTGATTTGGTGCTCAGACATTTTAAATTTAATGTTGAAACCAGTTTTTTATTTTTTTTGTGCAAACTAATACATTTGTTTTTATTCTTTGAATAGAAGGTTCAGAAGAACAGTATTTATTTGAAACTGTCACTTTTGAACAACTTGATAACAAAAATCTTACTCACTCCAAACTTTTGAACGGTAGTGTGGATGTGCCTAGTGGTGCATTAAACGCTTCCCATAAATCTTTACAGCTTTTTTTTTCGTACTATAAAGGACAGAGGCATTGTAGTTGTTCAATTTATAGTTAGTCTAACATACTTAATGTTCTTTAAAAGATGTCTTGTTTTATGACATGTTGGATGAGAAAGGATAACAGGCTGGAGGTGATATCAGCCAGTCATGCATTAATAACTCATTGACGCTGCCACAATCCATTATATGAGTCACTCTGACCATAATTCTGACCCCTTTCACTGGTCAATGCTAATATTAACAGTGTCCTTTTTTTGCCCTCTCTGTAGGCTGTTAGAAATTGTCAGCTACAAAATTATTGGGGTTCACCAGGAGGATGAATTGCTAGAATGTTTATCTCCAGCAGCCAGTCGAACATTCAGAATAGAGGTAAGGAAAAGCTGATACACGCCAACCCTCGAAGCCCATCATTAGCTGATGTGCACAACAAAGGATCTGTTCCCTTGTAAAGCCTCTTAAAATGATTCAGCATCTGAGATGCCACTTTTATTTGTGGATGCTGTTCCCCTGGAAACAAGTTCCATTTCTTTCATGGCAGGAAATCCCTCTCGACCAGGTGGACTTGGACAAGGAGAATGAAATGCTGATTCCAGTTGCACATTTCCACAAGGAAGTCTTCGGGACATTCGGAATTCCCTTTTTGCTCAAGATCCGTCAGGTGTGTTAGCTAAGTGCATGTGTAGGCGGGCAGCTGCCATTTTCTGTCACCATGTAGGTGGATTGCTGCCATTTGTTCAGTTTGTATGTGTCATGTTTCGTGTCTGTTTTAATGTGTGCATTTACTGTGGCAGGGGGAACCCTTCAGAGAAGTGATGAAGAGAATTCAGAGCATGCTTGACATTCAGGAGAAAGAGTTTGAGAAGGTAAGAGAAGCTTTGCAAATGTAATCACAATTAGCGTTTTTTTTTGTTTTTTTTTTTAACCTGGAGATATTTCGCACATTAACTCTTAAACTCACAACTGTTGTCCAAAGGTTTTTTTTTTTTTTTGTTGCATAACAATATTGAATTTCTCATGCCATGTAATTCATCTTGGTTCCACCATGTGGCATTGTCTTTTAAACAATGACAGGGAGCCATCAATCACAAAACTACCTTGGACTTAAAAGAATGAGCAAGTAACATCCTTGAGACTTGACATGGCTTAACAATTTCTTGCTTAGCAAGTGTATAGTTAAATATTAGTGTCGCTTGATGATGGATCCCAAATGTATCCAAAATATTTAACGATTGATTAAAAATGATCATTTTTGAGTTATGTAGGTTGTCCTTTTCATAAGTTGCATTGGATACACTTGTTTTTTTTTTTTTGTTTTTACTTCTGAAAGTTGTATGTTACATTAATTATATTGTTTATATCCATAAATACACGATAAAATGACTTTACGAAAATGCATTATTATGTGCTTTAATGGAAATATTACAGTGCTTTGACTATTTAATGCCTGACTTATTAACGCATACCTTCCATGCTGATTATAATAATAATAATAATAATATTATTATAATATATAATTAAAAAATAAAGTCGTAATCTAATTAAATGTTATGTTTTTTTTTTTGGATTTTTATTTATTTGTAAGTTATTGAAAACACAAAATTCTGGATGCACTTGGCCAAAAACCGAAACCAAAAATGCTTAATTTTATTAAATAATTTTGTAGGACTTTTTAATTTAACTCCAAGGTTTTTTTTTTTGGTTTTTTTTTTGTTTTTTTTTTTTAACCCGATGTTAATGACACTGAATTAAAAAAAAAATACAAGCCAATAAAATAACCACACTTTTATTGAAAATAACATTAATTGGACAGAAAATTTTCTATTATATATCAATGTATTTTCATTGTTATATGCAACAGAATCAAATAACTTTTTTTTTGGGACTAATTATCCAAATGTATAGTCCTACAAAGTTATCAGTGCATGTGAGTAGAGCATAGCGGGGGAGCAGATCAGTGAAGGAGAGGGTAGTGTCATTTTACCAGTGTTGCCTTGTTACAGCACTGTAGCTCTATTGCAAACGAACAAGTGTTCTAAAAATTTGGTGCATCCCTATATATATATATATATGTATGTGTATATATGTATGTGTATATGTAAATAGTTAGAGAAGTCAATGTGTGTACATTTATTTTCAAATTCAGTCAATATTTTAGGTCAAATTAAATGAATCCATAAAATTAAAGTGACCATTGCTCACTAATTAGTAGATCGTAGTCCAGTTTAAGTTTAGTTCCACCCAGATGATCATTCATAAAATAAAAATACATTTGACAGTTGACATCAAAACAAGATTAAACCTGTTTTTCATTTTCTTTTAGTTCAAGTTTGCAATAGTGATGATGGGCCGGCATCAGTATATCAATGAGGAAGACTACGAGGTGAATCTGAAAGACTTTGAGCCACAGCCAGGTATGTTACGCTCCTTTGACCTCTCAATCGTTAGACATTGTGTTTACGTTTGTGCCCACTTGACTATATTCTGTCCTTTCTCAGGGAACATGTCGCACCCGAGGCCTTGGTTAGGGCTCGACCACTTCAACAAAGCTCCAAAGAGAGGTCGCTACACGTATCTGGAAAAAGCGATCAAGATTCACAACTGACAAGCCCCCACTCTAACCGACCATACTAAAGACTTTAACCAAACCTCTTGTGTGCACCACTTTTAACACCTGCTGTCTGGGTACACAGGCACCATGTATGAAGTCTTCAGCGAATGGAGTGACTGCTGATGCTCCTGTTTTCCTTTTGAGGCTGTTCGATTTGGCTTCTCTAACTATTGACTGCCTATTTGTCTGGAAGAATGAATTGGATTTTAACAAGAAAGGGGGAACAGTATGTCCTAGACTTTTGTTTTGATTTGTATTTTTTGTTGGGTTTTTTTTGTTTTGTTTTTTCTTTTTAAGTTCGTTTTTAAAAAAAAATTGTTACGGCAAGAAAGCTGCTGCATTGTGAGGTGGAGGCGATGGAAAGAGTTTTGTCATTTGCAGACGATTAAAAGGGTTCCTCCATCCTTCAACAAAAAAAATCACCGCAAATGGCTGAGGCTTTTGCTAGTTGCCCTGACATGGTTGTCTATTTTCTGGTCCCTTAGTGCAACTAGTCAATTTTCATGTTTACACGATTCTTCTTTCTCACTTAGTTTGGTTGGAGAAATTCAGTAATTTTTTTTTTTTTGTTTTTTTTCTCTGGAAATCCTGTATAATAAAGTAAAGAGCCACAGCATCCGTTTTAAAATGAATAAAAATGAAATAAATTGTCTGTACTTCATCTTGCACGTTGGCACTTAATATCCAAGGTTTTACATTTATCAGCACTGTTAAATGTAATCTTGGTTGGAGTTTAATTTTGCATATACCTTTGGGGTTCTGCCCCCCCCCCCTTCCCATAAAGTTTTTTTTTTTTTTATCCCCCCACCCTCTGTTCTTTAGCTCCTCTGTCACTGGCTGTGGGATTATTCTGATGGGAAGGGAGGGGTCGCTTGCTGACAGCTCCAGATTCGTTGTACTGTTTGTTGGCACGAGGTTGCAGACTATAGAAGACTGGTTTGGGACTTAGAGAAACCAGCATTAATGAACCAATACCTTTTTTTTTTTTTTTTTTTTTTTTTTTTTTTTTTCCCTCCTCTTTAAGCACAGAAGGAATGCTCCCTAGTGCATAGTTGGCTTTGTAAAAACAATTAAAATTGTATATTTAAATGAACATGTAAAATTAAAAACACCGATTTGTTGGGTACAGATCAATTCAGATGTTCATATTCATTGTGTGTAGTTTTATTTTGGATCCTGACAGTTTCATTTGGTCTTTTTTTTTTCCCTTAACTAACTGCAACAGTTTGTCTCGTTTAAGTGCAGTACAAAGAAAACCTGCAGATCACGTCTTTCTTTTTTGATTTTTTTTTCTCTCCAGTCTAATTCCTCCGTGTAGCAGCAGTGTATGACAACTCTCCTGTATATTGCCTTTTTGCTGGAAAATGTATGTTGAATAAAATTTTCTATAAAAGCTACAGCCATGGCCCTTGAAGAATTGACTCAAAACGGTGTTCAGTTTGTCATGCTGTGGTAGTGTCATGTAAGACGAAGATTTCAGTGTGTACAAACAGGGCATGCAGAGTTCTCATTAAGGTATATTGCACAGACACGTTTCAGTTTTATTAAGACCGTTCCATTTAGATGCACATATGACATACTTAACTTTATTCTAAAGATTAAAACTTTTTACAGAAGTGATAAATTGCTAAAGTCAGCTTTAGCAGTGTGGTAATTCAAAAAAGTGAATTTTGTACATATGGTTTCCATTGTTTTATTTAAGAGATCTTGTGGGTTCTGAATTGTTTGTTCTCAACCTTTTTGAGTCCCCTTGCCCACAACAGTATTCAAAGACCCCATGACTTTTTTCCAGTTGTTTGTAATATATATATATATATATATATATATATATATACTAGATAAGAATTTTTAAAAATGCTTTTTACAGGTTGTACCTGACAAAATAGATTGGAGCCTGCCATAACTAACTACAAAATTGTCTATCCTTTATAAATTGCTAATGGAGTTCAAGATTTTGACATTTTCAGCTCCAGAAATGACACTTTCAAATGAAGACACCTCATATATCCTACTTTTTCTAGACAGTGCATTTCAAAAAATAAAAGTTCCAGATGGATGTATGGCGATGCCATGGAAGAACCATTTTTGGTTCCCTAAATAAATTTTTATTTTAACACTTTCATTTTCTCATTTTAATAACCTAAAGAACCTTTTGTCCAATGGAAGGTTTCCGTGGATGTTAAAGTATCTTTGTGAAACCATCAATACCAAGAACCTTTAACTTATTTCAGTTATTGCATTGACTTAATTTATATAATTTGAAGTCATCTTGAAGCCCATTTGAAGTTTGCTGAGGCCCCTTGGTTGAGAACAAGTGTTTTAAATGGTGCAGTTGATGCCAAAATTACTGATATTTACATCACGTAATTTATGCTTCCGCAAACTCCTCAGCCCTCTGAACCCTTAACCATGAGTCCTTTATAGATATACAATCAAAACGAGTAGGCTATTCATATTCATTTGATAATGTAAGAACGTAATGTATTATGTAATATAATGCAATAATAAAGACTAAGCAAGATGAACACCAAAAGGTTCTCAAAGATCGCAAAGCTTTAGTTTATACAAGTAAGTTTGTATTAGATGACATCTGTGTTGGCCTGAAAGTGTCCTCCAGTCCTTCATATAGTGTAAGGTGCCACGCAAATCCATGAGTGGTGTTAAAATTGGGGATGGGATGGGGTTAGCAGCATCGCTTCTTTTCAATGTGCAGGATCTTATTGCATTTTGGGCATGTGTGATAGACGTCTTTGAAAAACTTCATGAAGAACGGAATCAGACAGCAGCATAAGACAAACCTGGAAATGAGGAAGACGGTCAGTTGGGCTTTGATAATGCACACAAGATTTGATATTTTTAGCAGCAAATTCAAATGGGCTCTTACCCGCACAGGATGATGAGTAAGCACATCAACCAGGCGTAAACTCCCACTTTGTAGGTGACATTGGTTAAGACCTGCTGTTGGCAGGTTGTGCAGGTGGCCATTCCTGGATTGCGACCCAGCTCATATGAATCGTAGCTGACGAATTTGTTTTTGGCTTCCGTTGATTGAGCTACAGGAGAGGAATGTGTTTTAGTAACTTGAGTCTTTTTTATTATTATTTATCTGCTTAAGTTTTCATCCAATAATTTATATATCTTATATTTTGTACAACTTTGGGACTAGAGGGTCTAAGATAGGAACGCTTGATTGTCACAAAGTTGCAAGTAATGTCGTGTTGTACATTTTTTTGTTTGCCCCACCATGGAATTAATTTTTTTTTTTTTTTAAAAAAAAGAAGCAGTTACGACGTTTTATCTTATAATTCTGACTTTATTTCTCACAATTCCAAGTTGACATCTCACAAATCTGACTTCTTTTTTTTTCAGTTGTTTCAGACAGATCCTATCGTTCACAAGATTAGGTGCCCCTTAAAAGCGATTTAAACCAAGAAATCTAAGGGGGAAAAGTCAAAATTGTAAGATGCAAACTCAGAATTACGAGAAAAAAGTTAGAAATATGTGACCCTGGACCACAAAACCAGTCATAAGTGTCAATTTTTGTCATCATCATGAAATAAATAACTGAATAAATAAGCTTTCCATTGATGTATGGTTTGTTAGGATAGGACAATATTTGGCCGAGATACAACTATTTGAAAATCTGGAATCTGAGGGTGAAAAAAAATCAGAATACTGAGAAAATCGAAAGTGAAGTGCTTAGCAATGCATATTACTGATCAAAAATGAAGTTTTGATATATTTACAGTAGGAAATTTACTAAATATCTTCATGGAACATGATCTTTACTTAATATCCTAATGATTTTTTGGCATAAAAGAAAAATGGATAATTTTGCCCCATACAATGTTTTTTTGGCTATTGCCACAAATATACCCCAGCGACTTAAGACTGGTTTTGTGGTCCAGGGTCACATATGAGATGTAAATTTAGAATAAAACTCAGGGGGGAAAATCAGAATTGTGAGACATAAACGTACAAGATATGAACTCGGAACTGTGAGAAATAAAGTTTCAATTGTGTTATAAACGTGCAATTCTAAGAATGAAAGTCGGATTTGATGTAAATATATAGATTTTATTTATTTATTTTCATTCCATGACGGAAACAGGCTTCCATAGACCCTGCACATTTT
Source organism: Tor tambroides (assembly GCA_021397915.2). Taxonomy (NCBI): domain Eukaryota; kingdom Metazoa; phylum Chordata; class Actinopteri; order Cypriniformes; family Cyprinidae; genus Tor; species Tor tambroides. The sequence goes on along the minus strand of JAFVLL020037526.1, from coordinate 14,074 downwards.
AGGTTCATTTAAAAGTTGTATAAAAGCAATGTAATGATAGTAGCAACGCTCCAATATAGTATACAGTAAAATCCTGACATTATCAAGCAAAACGTGACCTTTACAACTAAGAGTTTTCCAAAGATTAATGACAGGAAACAGGCTCACCAGGTCTGGCTGACTCCATCTGGATTCGAGAACCTCCAGTAGTGGAGCTTGGTGGGGTGAATGGAGTGTGCACATGGTAAACCTTGACGTTGGAGCCCTTGGCACCCTCTACTGTTAATGCCAAGCCAGAAAAAAATACAGGTAGAACATTAATATTTCAAGATTCCACATTTGCGTCACACACACTGGCTTGACTGTTTTTAGTCGTGTTCCATTATCATGAGTCATTCAAAATGAACAATGGTACTAACTGACTTACCTGGTATGGCATACGGAGGTGGGTCCCTGGTTCCATCGGTACTCATTCTGTCTTTGGCTGGGTGTAAACTGGTGGAACAAAATAGAAGTCTTAATATGTGACGTGATGTTTTACGATATATTTCTCACATGCTAAAATGTGCTAAAATTACTTAATCTGCCAACTGAAAGGTTCTCTGTTAAAACCCCAAAAACTTAACGTCACACTGTGAGCAAGGCTCTCTAAAACTGTACTATACTGTAATATACCGTAAATGTGATTATGTATTGGTAACTTGAGTTATCTGTTACTGGTAAGTAAAAACATGAGACAATTCTCAGTAAAGATGCTGAAATGAGCAGAACACCTTCAAAGGACGCCGTGTAAACACTGACTTTCTCAATGAAATAACCTGAGCATTCATTTTTACTTCTTCAATAATCATCTATATATATATATATATATATGGGTAGTTGACAAATAAAAATTGGACTGTGTCCTATGGTGTGACATAGCAAAAATGTAGAAAGAAAACTTAACATACAAATAACATGAGATATCATGAGAATATATCTTCATTCTCAGAGTTGCAAATAGCATGAGAGAGGTTTATCTTCAATGTTAGAGTTTTTTTTTATTTTTTACATATTTGCTGTCACACCATAGGATGCATTAATACGTCAACTACCCATGTAGCTGCCAGCTTCCTGTTGCTCAAACTTGGTTTGCCAAAGTGAATAAAACATAGTACAAGACAAGTGACATTTATTTTCATGATATGGTAAACGCCTTAGTTAACAAAAAGACAACAGTGTTACAAGCCCAGGCACTGACTGATATAGACGTCCACCCAAAGACAGAAGAGGAATGCTGTTCTGCTGCGTGTCTGACTGAGTTACTAATACTCCAATAATCAAACCCTGATGCCTCTCATAGAAAATAAGAGCCGGTTAAACTGACGATTTCTACAGCAATATGATATTGTATGTCGTATAGACCAAAAAACATACAAGTTCCAGAAACTGTGTTAGGATTGAGGGATAATTTGGGCATAAAACAGCCTGAGTTTGTCATTTGCGATAATTTATCAAATCTCTGTTTAGATTTACTCTCAAATGGGATCTTGTTTTCACTTCTAGACAAGATTTTCACAAGAACAGGAACTTCTCTAACCAAATATATATCAGATTGACACCAGAACATCAAATATTTCCAATAAATTAATGTCAACGTGGCTATAAATGATAGTAAAGCTATTTTGATTATGTTTAGGTGTGTATCAGTAGGAGGTGACCTGGAAACCTCAGCCTAAATGCGTCAGTTGTTTTACTATAGCTAAAGCACACAAAGTTAAAAAGCACTATTCAGCGGTCAGGTCAGCTTTGATCAAAGCATTCACTGCGCTGTCTTTTTATTAAATGACGCATTTTAGCTCTTGCTGTTCAGCTATAACAAAGCGTAACAGTCAAATCATAACAAGGCCTCAAAATCTTTCATTTAAATTTAATAAAATTTCTACTTTGTTAAAAACTCTTCTTCTATTCTTCAGTTATTTCTTAAATCCCTCTCTGTTGTTTCTTGTACTAGTCCATAAAATGTTTGAAACTGTATTGTTAGCAATTCTCATTTTATTGCCTCCTTAAGATGACTCACTTGTTGTATTCATCATTTAGAATAATCGTCATTCATTCATCAAGTCGCTAAATGATATTTAATTTACCTTCAGATAAATTGCTTTACTTTTTTCTTATTAAATAGAGAGTACAGTATTACAGCAATACCATAATCTGTGAACAAGGACAGTTACTTCACAGTGCATAACATGTATGATTATTATTTTTTTTAAACTTGTCTTCTGATTTGAAACAAATCAGCCATTAAATCATAAGAAATAATAATAAAATAAGAATATCATTCCTATTCAATTCAACAAACAATTCAAAATAAAATCCTGAAAGTAATATAAACAGCAATGGCAATCTGTTTTTTAGCTCAATTTTACTTCCTAAACTTAACCCTCTTCTAAGATCATGATAAACGCCCCACCTAAATCCAGAAGTGCTCCAAAACTCCAGACAGTCTAGTTAGTAAACTTCCTTGAGCAGAGAGCTTTCTTACCTGTCTTGTTGAGGCTGTCGCTGATGGTTAGACTAAAACCAGTTTCTATGGTGTTTACAAGCTTTTCATAGTCACTCAGTTACTCCACCCCTGCCTACTTAGAATACATTAACATATTCTGTCACCTTTTATGAATGCTGTTGTGACAGAAACAGGAAGAAAGCTGTATTTTTTTCCACATCTGTCACTGAAAACATCTCTGAATAACCAGTTTTGCTGACTGCAGTCAGTGGCGGGCGATATGAATGTAAACATACTACTTCTCGCCTGAAAATTACGGAAAAATCAGCAAAGTGAATGGTGGTAGCAGGTGTTTTGTTTTCACTTTTCACACCTGCCATTTCCAACTTAAAGATTTTTATTCTATATTGTGAAGTTGGCCAGAAAATATCTAATCGGAAGTTGTGCGACCCCTTTACTCTAACTCTCATGTTTTCTTAAGACAGATTTTACCGTCTTTGGCATTCCGAAGCCTTCATTTTCTTAATAAAAATATCAATATCTTCAAAACTTCAAAATTAACCCGGGATTTTCTTAGATTAATTTGTTCCTACTGCCTGAGATGCTAAGATAGGCTCCAACATCCCCCTGACCCACAGGACAGGTGGATTGGAGAATGGATGGAAAGAATGAAGGATGGATGGATGGATATTAATATGTGATATGGCATTTTAAAAGCCATTTGACAGCTATTACTGAAACTTATTACTGAAGCTATTACTGAAACTTTTGAATTTTAATTCTGTTGTATCACATAGTATATATACACACACATTTACATTATAATATTTATTTATTAATTTATTATTTTTATTTATTATTATTTATATTATTATTATTATTATTACTATTATTATTATTTATTTATTTATTTTATTATTTATTATTATTATTTTATTTATTATTATTAATTAATTTATTTATAATATATGTGTGCTTTTATTTACAGTAACCCCCCTGTGAAATTTTAAATCTGTTGTCTCGAGAACATAATCTTACAATAAGATTCAACATATCTGTACAGAATTTATTAATCTAGGTGATGTTTATATACTAATACAAGTTGTATTTAGTTTATAATCACACTATATAATGGTATGTTTATAAATTACCATTAACCTAGATTAATAAATGCTAGTTTGTTCATTGCATTAAATGCTGTTAACAATTTGAAGCTTATTGTAAAGTGTTATCCATATTTTTAATAGATGTGTGATCAATGTCGAGGTGAATCTTTTAAAGACTATATTGACTGAAATGAGTAGCTTATAATGAGCTTATAAAATTCGTGAAAATCATCAACATATCAGTACAGATATGTTAAGCCCTAAATGTGAATTATGTTTAAGAGGTGTTAAAAGGGCCTTAGGGTCCCTCAGACCACAAACAGAACATGTTAAACATCCCCTATACAGTGGTCTGAAAAAATGTGAAAAATCTTTTCTTGAAACTAGCTAACTAGTTATTGTTAGTTAGCAAGGATGTTTCACATTTTTGTGACTCCTCCTTTTCTAAAGTTTAAGACATCGCTCTAATCTGAGGTTGAATCTTTGTAAGAGGTAGCATGCCATTATCACATCAGCAATTTAACTTACACACAGATTTTGTAAGTGATAAACTTACAGGGGCTAATGGCAAAGGGCTAGTTGAGATGAATGGGTGAGGGGTATGGGGAGGGGTTGACTTCATGTGCTCTCCAGGTGTGGCAGGGAGTGGAAGAGTGTGTGCTGCTGATATCATGAGAGTGGGCTCGGCTTCTCAGCTGCGTCTCTTTGTGTGACACTCCTTTGACTGTGGTTTAGCTCGTCTGGCAACATTCCACCTGCTGTCGCCAAACATTTTCTGTTCCACATTCCATGTAAAGGTTGCAAACTTTCTGCTGATGATGTACCTGTACGGAAAAAATAATTATAGTGAGACGTCTGATTTGTCAGGCCTGTAACATTTTCTTATGCTGTCTTGGTCTGGCCATTTCCTCTGGATGTGCATTGGAAGAGTGTGACCTATGGCTATCTGTGCATGTGCTCTTGTAACTCAACGTTTTTATATATGTGACCCTTAAGTGTTAATTTTTCAAAATTGAGATTTATACATCATCTGAAAGTTGAATAAATAAGCTTTCTATTGATGTATGGTTTGTTAGGATCGGACAATATTTGGCCAAGATACAATTATTTAAATATCTGGAACTGAGGGTGCCTGAGAAATAAATATCTGGAACTGAGAAAATCGCCTTTAAAGTTGTCCAAATGAAGTTCTTAGCAATGCATATTACTAATCAAAAATTACAGTTTGATATATTTACGATAAGAAATTTACAAAATCTCTTCATGGAACATGATCTTTAGTTAATATCCTAATGATTTTTGGCATAAAAGAAATTTTTTTTGGCTATTGCTACAAATATACCCCAGCGACTTAAGACTGGTTTTGTGCTCTAGGGTCACATATGTACAATATATACACTACCAAGATTTAAAAAAAAAAAAAAAAGAAAAGAAATTAACACTTTTATTCAGCAACAATGCATTAAATTGATCAAAAGTAACTGTAAACATCACCATAATGTTATAATTTCAAAGAAATTATGCTCTTTTGAACTTTATATTTATAAAAGAATCCTGAAAAATATAATCATTTGCACTAAAATATTAAGCAGTGCAACTGTTTTCAACATTTATTATAATAATACATTTTCTTAATAATAGTTTTTGAGCACTAAATCAGCATATTAGAATAATTTCTGAAGCATCATGTGACACTTAAAAATTGACTACTGAAAATTTAGTTTTGCCATCAGAAGAATAAATTGCACTTTTATTTATTTATTTATATATATATATATATATATATAGCTTGACAGCTTTAAATCGGCTAAGAAAACTGTTTAAAGTCATTTAGTGTGACTTAATTTGCTTCGAAAACCCACATATATTGCCACAAAAAAAAAAAAAAAAACATTAATGCAACAAAAGGTCACAAGATAGGAAGTTAATAGCATCATGTGAGTTGTTGTTTTTTTGTTTTTTTTGAGCAACACACGTTCCAAAACCTTTATGTAAAGCCTTAAGGCCATTGTTCACACTCTATATTCTAATTGAATGGGCTGTGTTCAATGCTGATACAAACTATAAAAACACAAGTATGAACATACATTCTATATTAATATAGCAAGTTGCTGCATTGCTTGGCAACTATAAACAAGCTAGTCAAAATAATGAACTATCACTTAGCGGACAGATTGTATTCTGATTATTGTTCAGAATAATTTGGAATTATTATTGAACATTTGTGTCTCTATTGCTGTTGATGCAAGTTTATAAAAGCAATCGGCCATGCAATAACAGAGATGTCCTCCCTCGACTGATTGCTATATTTTGCAGTAGCAAGACAAGACAGCATGCAATTGTGGCAGCCCACCAAACTGGATTTTCAAGGTGTTCGGTGCTTCATAAAGATATATTAAGAAACTAAACTTGATAAAGTCAGAAAATACAGTGGAAACACACAAAGTTGGCATCTGTTGGTCCTTTTTGTCAGTTAAGGTCAATTTCTTACTGAACAGATTCACAGGAGATGTTTTGAAAAGCTTGCACAATTTTTGAGAAAGTCATCATGCATCAAGATGTGGTCTTGCAGGGTGTGGCTGCAACTAAGAAACAATTCTATTAGAAAGACAAGAAGAAGAAGAGATTAGTGTGTGCAGTTCCCATAAAGCATGGAGCATTTACAAATTACATTCCAACAAGAAGACCTGCAGCCTAAGAAAAGTGTTAAAATAGGGTCCAATGAACTGTGTTATTACGAAGGAAATTTCTGTATTGATTTTTCACAGATGTTTCCCCCATATTCTGAATTATGTTGCATTGGATGGTGTTGTGGTTTAAGGTTAAAGTAAGTATCTGCACTGTAAAAAAAAAAAAAAAGTTGGGCAAACTTAAAAGTTTAAGGCAACCGGCTTCAGCAGATTTTTGAGTTTTCTCAACTTCTTGTTTTAAGTTTATACAACAAAAAGTTGAGAAATTTCCTAAAAAATAAGTTGAGAAAACTCAAAAATCTGCTGAAGCTGGTTGCCTTAAACCAGGGGTGTCAAACTCAGTTCCTGGAGGGCCACAGCCCTGCAGAGTTTAGCTCCAACCCTAATTAAACACACCTGATCCAGGTAATCAAGTCCTTCAGGCTCAATATAAAACTGCATGGTTTGTGTGTTGGAGCAGGGTTGGAACTAAACTCTGCAGGGCTGCAGCCCTCCAGGAACTGAGTTTGACACCCCTGCCTTAAACTTTTAAATTGGCTCAACTCTTTTTTTTTTTTCTTTTTTTTTTTACAGTGTGTGTGCTTAGAAAATTACCAGTACATTTTTTGTGCAGAAGTTTTTCTTATAGTGTGACAAGGAGGACATAGAGATGAATGCAGGGAATATAAACATGTGATTTAAGAATTAAGAATGAAAAGTTAATTGTACCAAAGAGAATTCCTTTACTTTTGCATTTTAAAACTTGTTTTGCGTTTATTTTATTTTGCAGAATCAGTTATTAAACTATATTCTCTCCAGTGCAACAGTGTGCTTTAAAAAAAGAAAATACATAAATTGTGTGTGTGTGTGTGTATTCACACACATACAGATTTGCCATGGTTTTACTGTAAAATTCTAAATACAGTAAGATCCTGACAGTATTTTACAGTGCACACCAAAGCTGCTTGTAAACAAAGCCACGGAGAAATATCTTGAAATTAACTAGCTTAAACGAACTTGATCATATTAACTTATGACACTATTTTTATGTAGGGACAGATCGTATGCATTGTTCTCATATCAACATAGCCTCAGTTCTAATGTTCTTTGAAACCCCTATCTTTCCTGTTCCTATCTTTAACAAAAACACAGCAACAATACAACCACTTTCAAATACCATCAACAAAGAGAGGACATGTTCACTTTAAACCACACTTTAAACAGACAACAGTTCTTGCCGACGGGTGTTACTCAGTCAGTGAGCTTTTTGTTTCAAGGTAAGATATTTTAGATTTGAGAATGAGAGAGAATGAGCTTTATCATATGTTACATGAGTATCAGGCCTTATTATTACATTTGTTTCATCCTGAACAATTTTTTCTTAGCCATTATTCAACCATTTATTTGATTTACCTCATTTATTAACTTAATTTACTATTCTAATAATTTATTGATTTTAATTTATATGCACACGAAATGAATTAAATGTAAGTATTTGAGATGACCAGCTTCAAATTTAGTGCCAAAGAGGTCACAGCTCAGGATCCAGTTTGGATAGGTAATTCTGTCAGGTTGTTGTGGGCGTTGGTTGCACAGAGAATGCATCAAATTCTGAAACATGATCCATGACTGCATATCTGAGTGCAATTTGTCGATTGCTAAGCAACTTTACCACCTCTTGACTGTAGGGGGAGCTGAACCTATATATTTGCCTCAAACCTGAGGTTTCATATGTGCTTGCTTTCATTATTTAAATTTGTCAGCTACATAAAAGTTCATCATATTGAAATATGTATGTTTATATATTGTATTGTTAGATAATGGTGTTTGTGCTGGGGGTTTTTTCCGCACTTTACAGACAGATTTCTTGTGCACATGATAAAATGCAATGATTGAAAATTGAGATATGACAAGTTGAGAGTCCAAACCATATTTTAAACATCTTTTTTTACAAATATTTATGATTGCCTGTCCATCTGTTTTTGCATAAGTGTGTGTTTGCTTGGAGATTTCTGTTTGGGGTCTGTGAAATCCATTTAGTCATGTTTTAGTTTCCCTGTTGGCCACTGTACCAAAGAAAAAGTAAATCTTATTCAGAGCATCCAAGGATAGGAGGGCGTACACCTAACTGTTTTAGGTTCGATTTTTAAAAAAAAAATAAGATCAAGTTATTCAAACGCCTGTAAAGGACATAAAGCGACCATGAACAGAAGGACCAGCAGAAGGGTTTTTTTCCTGGTAGTAATCTTCCTGCTAATGCCTGTGACCTGGACATGGAGAGGAGCACCAGCTGAGACATATAAACCCTTACACCAAAGACTGAGGAGGCTGAATCAGCAGGTTTGTTATGTTTAAACATATTGTCTTCAAATATCACACTGCATGTCTGTGTAACATTTGATTCCTCCAATCCTAGTTCAAGAGATTTCAACAGATGACCTTCACTCATCTGCAGAGCATTGCTGAAAACTACAACATTTCAAATAACATAGACTCGCAATTCCAAGTTTTGAGTCGGCAGTTTGAGAGGATCTCCAGAGAGCTCCGTGCATTTAAGGAAACGACAGAGCAAAGCCTGAATTCCCTCAAATCCTGGACTAAGAGCCTACAGAAAAAGACCAAGAAGCTTGACTCAAGTCTGGCAAACATGACAAGAGCTCTGAGGGAGAACAACCATCTCAATCTTAGAGCAATCCAGAAGCAGAGAACGGTGTTGTCTGACCTGTCCCACGAGATCCAGAAACAGAAAAGTCACATCAGCTCTTTGGAGTCCTTAAGGAATCAGGTTCAACATGGAATGCAGGACCTTCGGGCTTCTCTCAAAAGGCATCAGGCCCAGATAACGAAGCTGGAGAGTCAGATGCAAGGATTGTTCAAGATCATTTCAGCTTCCAAGGAAGGCGGTTTAGATCCCCTTAATTCTACCAGGAAGCAACAAGGTGTGGTCCTGAGGCATGTGCAGCCTAAACCGAAGTCTGAAGAAAACAGAATGAGAGATAGATTGCCTTCTGGGCCCACTGAAGAACCACAGACATACAAAATGTTGTATGTATGGCAGAGCACCATACAACCAACAGTTCAAGCTGAAGAGGAACTTTTTCAGCTTCCACTTCGACACAAAATCCCACATATTCAAACCCCAAAGGAAGAAGCCACAAGTAAGTATTTAGAAAACTCTAGTGGTTTTGTGTCTGAAAATGAAATCTAAATGCATTTGCATCCACAGTTTAGACTGAAAACCATATCTCACTGTGTAATTTTCATTCATTCAAAAAATTTACTCAGAATCTCCAAGAATTAAGCAAGCATATAGAAGTATGCAAGCATATAGACCTTAATCAGGTCAGATGCCATATTAAATTTAATGTGAATGAAAACGGGGTTGTGAGGGATAAACTCATAGTCTTTACAATGGCATGCACTGAATAAAAGTCATAGATCAGGTAATTTTCACAGCTTCCGAAATGGCGATATGGCGCTATACCCTGATATAAAATGTAAAAAGCCTAATAATTTTGTCTCTCTTTCTCAAAGTTTGCAATGTGGGTTCGATGCTTCTGTTCCCATCTGCTTCCACTGAAAATTATGTCACCTTCCAGAGGAGTTTCCGAACTGGGATACATGAACTCTCTATCTGCACTTGGCTAAAAGTAGACGCCAAGTATCTTGGAACAGTTCTTTCTTACGCCACAGAGAACAATGACAATATGCTTGTTCTCTATGGCCGGAACTCTGGCATACTGGGTGTTATGAATTTTGTGATTGGAGATCCATCATATCGCAAATTATCTTTACAAAATATCCTGGATGGCCACTGGCACCATTTATGCGTCATCTGGTCTTCCATTGAAGGCAGGTTTTGGTACTATTTGGATCGTCATCTCATATCTACTGGATCCAAGTTCCAGAAAGGTTATGAGATCCCTCCTGGGGGCTCTATGATCCTGGGACAGGAGCAGGATTCGATTGGAGGAGACTTTGATAAAGCTGAAGCATTTGTGGGCAGACTGGCAGGTTTTGCATTGTGGACTAGGAGCCTGAGCCCTGGGGAAGTTTCTGGACTGGTCTCTGGCAAAGGGGTGCCAAGAGGAGCAGTGTTCAGCCTGGACGATGTAGACCAGATGTTTGGCTCCGTTCAGCATATTACCTGTGAGTGTCTGGAGCACTGCATGTAAAGGCACAACAGAATGAGCCAGAAAAACACCTCTGTATTACGCATTATTTTTGTATTTCCATTTATTTTGATAAAACAACAGTTCATATATTCAGTGATCATATTTTACATATTTGGATTTATTCAACTTTTTACTTTTTAACATTGAACATTGCACATTATGAACATTGAACATTATGAACATTGCTTTAAATAAATATACATCTTATTTTTGTTGGTCTATGCAGTCTATATTCAGTCAGCACACAGTGTGATGGCCACTATTTCTTGTTTTGCAAAAATATCAAATAATGACTCAAGGAACCTTAATTTGTCATGTCAGTTTGTGTTTTTTTTTCAGACTCCATATAAAAGGAATGCTGTAAATATAGATTTAGACATATCTCTGTAGGCTATATATATATATATATATATATATATATATATATTAGTGTGTGCATATATATATATAGCCTACATGTATACACACTAGGGATGGGCGATATATCTCATGCGATATGCATGCGCATCTCGTCAGTAAAGCCGGTTCCTTGATTGGCGGTAAATCCCCATCACCTGTTTTCAAATGGAGCGGCATTTAATACACGGAGCCGTAGATCACTGAGAAGCTACGCAATATCGCGTTCATTATCGCAGATGAATCGCCTTCGATAATGAACGCGATATTGCGTAGCTTCTCAGTGATCTACGGCTGTGTGTATTAAACGCCGCTCCATTTGAAAACAGGTGATGGAGATTTACCGCCAATCAAGGAACCGGCTTTACTGACGAGATGCGCATGCATATCGCATGAGATATATCGCCCATCCCTAATACACACACACACACACACACACACATATATATATATATATATATATATATACACACACACAAACACACACACACACACACACACACACACTCATACATAATCAAAACACAAAATTTATTTATACTGCCATGCACACTGTGAGTTCCCAAAATCATAACAAATCAGTAAAACGGTGCTATTCAATATGAAATTCTACATTTTTAAAACATTTTTTTTATGATATATTACAAAGCAACGGAATTTATAACAAGTATGCTTTTTGTAAAACTCTCAGTATATCATACGAAGAAATGCAGTGTTTTTGTTTTCTTTTTATGTACTCTTATTGCTCACTGTATAATTAGGGCCTATTGCAAAGTTAAAGTATTACTGTAAAGTAGCCAATTATTGTAAAGTTTTGTTTGTTGTGCCATAATAATTGACATGCATAATATCCTTATTACCTGACAGATATGCTATAAGTAAAATAGGTGTCCTAAAATCAATCAAATCCATCAGTCTGAGAAACCTGTTGTTGGAAACAGGTATAATTTTAGTCATTCGTCATTTTAGCTTTTGGTAACTCGGAGAAATGTGCGAGTTAATATAATCTAAAATATATGAATACGACAGTTACGAGCATGTTTTAACCTTTAACAGTATCATCTCTGTACCGTATGTCATTGTGCCACAACCCAGAATAACTGTGAACTACATTTCCCAGACTTCCTTTGAAACCGAATTCTTTCTTGGACCTCTGTGCTTTCCGTACACTTGTCACGAGATAGCTTATGATTGTTAGTCATGGGGAAGAAGTGTGCGCAGTAGTTTTACAGTTAGCAGGTTTGATGTATAATTAATTGTCAAAGTAGACATGGCCAACATCGCGAAGAAAGTGTCATGGTCTAGCCGAGGCGATGATCGTGGAGAGAGAACGCCTCTGCTTAACGGAGCCGAGGACGTGAAATACAACAGACAGGTACCAGACAGGCCGTACAGACTGCAAAAATATGACATATATAGGACTTAGCAATCACTCTGAAATGTTTTGACCTCTGCTTATATGAAATACTTGCCCTGCTTATTAAATAAAGCATGCTTGTTAAAATGCAAAGCAGTGTGCTGACTTGCAGACACAGAAAGCATGATAATACACTTGCACTAACTTCTTGTCATTACATCGTTGAAATGAAAACTAAATAGTTCTCAAACTTGTTATTTCAGTAAACCCTTGTGTTTCTTGTAAACCCTTGTAAGGACTTGTATTTGTATCTACTGGCAAGTTGGAGGGTGTTTTGCAACTCTGGATATTTGGAATTTAACTTCCCATTTCTATTAACCCTCTTATTCTAATAAAAGAAACTGCAAGCACCTGTGATCCTATGACCTAAATTGAATTGGTTGATTCTTGATTACAGTCAGGAACATAGCTAGAAGTTAAGATATTAAAAAGATATTAAAATTAGATATTCCTGACAGTGTCACCAAGATTTGTACCAACAACATTTGTTTTCTATAGCATATTTTTTGTGCAACATGCATAATGTAGACTGACTCTAAATGTAGATTAAAGTAGACTTATGATAAATGTAATGTATTTGGTTCATAGTTATCCGGGGGAGGTTTATTTCATATAGGCAGGCTGAGCACTGTGGACCTTGAGGAGGAAATCACACCCGAAGAGGTAAAATCTATTTTACATAAATTCCTTTTTATTTATTTTTTTTTTTTTTAAAGACGTGTAGAAACAAAACGTTATTGAAAATGCAGACATAAAAGCCTAGCCTATACTCTGGTCCAGAAAAGTACTTCACTGTTTTGACACATAGTTTCAGTTTTAATTTCAATGTGTTTTGTGGTTTTGATGCTTTGAATGCTGGGATAGCGCATGAGTGTAGTCTAAATCTCTCCTCAAATCAGGCATGTTGGCTAGAGACTCAGGAAAACGCCTGACTCATTGCTTTTTCAGCCTGCACTTCATAAACATAATTTATTGGGAAAATGCATGCGATGTACTTGATCATTTGTGAGTTTATGTTTCCAATGTGCTGGCACGAGGTCAAGTTTGCTCATGGCTGCAAAGAGTTGATGTAGCTAAATAAAGTGTTGTTCTATTCTGATTGCATGAGCATTGAATGACTGTATATGCCCTTGATGAATGTCAGCTCTGAGTCTGTTTTTCCCGAATCACACAGGACATTGTGAGAAGTCGACTGAAGGAAATCCCTCACAATGAAAAGCTGCTGTCCCTCAAATTTGAGGTAATTGAATCTAGACCTGACCTTCAGTCACCCTTTCCTCTTTCAATTGAGTGACTGTCTTTGAAAAATCTGTAGGTTTTCTGTAAATTAACTTAAAAATCACAGACAAAATGTAACGTACACTTTAAATAAACTGTCTTTGAAGAGCTCTAATGTAAAATGTCAAACCTAGTGCATTTTGTGTTTCAGAGTCTTGATTATGATAACAGCGAGAATCAGTTGTTTCTGGAGGAAGAGAGGCGGATGAGTCACATGGTCAGTAGCTCCATCAGAGTGTTTCATTAGAGGTGGAGATGACAAACTCTGGTTCTGTGGGAAAAGTTTGACAGTTAACTTGAATCATGTGCACTTCGTAAGCTGTTCAAAGAAAGGCACTTTCTGAGTTTACAACCATAACAGTTGATGGAGACCATTGAAATAAATGTGCAGTTTGCAGTTTAAACTGACTGTCCCAAAACTGTAGGGCATTTCACAGTCTTTTGTGCTCTTTTTGAATTGTTGGTTTATGTACATGTCTTGTATGAACTCGATCCCAAAACACCTTGGTTTCTTTTTCAATCACATTGTTTTCTGTATAATGAATAATAACACTAAATTAATGCATTAA
>JAFVLL020037524.1:0-19618 GCA_021397915.2 Tor tambroides | reverse complement strand
CAGATCATCTACAGACACACAGTCAGATCATCTACAGACACATAGATCATCTAAAGACACAGATCATCTACAGACACAGATCATCTACGGACACACAGACAGATCATCTACAGACACACAGTCAGATCATCTACAGACACACGCAGTCAGATCATCTACAGACACGCAGTCAGATCATCTACAGACACACACAGATAGATCATCTAAAGACACACAGTCAGATCATCTACGGAAACACAGATCATCTAAAGACACACACAGTCAGATCATCTACAGACACACACAGTCAGATCATCTACAAACGCAAAGTCAGATCGTCTACGGACACACAAAGTCAGATCATCTACGGACACACAAAGTCAGATCATCTACGGACACACACAGTCAGATCATCTACAAACACAAAGTCAGATCGTCTACGGACACACACAGTCAGATCATCTACAAACACAAAGTCAGATCGTCTACGGACACACAAAGTCAGATCATCTACAGACACACACAGTCAGATCATCTACAAATACAAAGTCAGATCGTCTACGGACACACAAAGTCAGATCATCTACGGACACACGCAGTCAGATCATCTACGGACACACACACAGATAGATCATCTAAAGACACACACAGTCAGATCCTCTACAGACACACACAGATAGATCATCTAAAGACACACACAGTCAGATCCTCTACAGACACACACAGTCAGATCATCTACAGACACACACAGTCAGATTGTGATGAAGACGAGCCCACCAGCTCGCCTTCGGGGAAAAATGTGAGTCTGTGAAGGGATGTAAAAACGATGGCTCACTCGCAAAAGCACTTTTGTGCAAGGTGGAATTTATTTACAGTGCCAGAAAGATTGTCCACAGTGAAGAATATATACAAGTGCACCTAAAAATGACAAAAATCCAAAGTACCAAATAAACAACAAAAGGGAAAAATAAACCAGAAAATAATCCAACAATGATATATTCAGGTAACAAACAGGTATCCACAATATACGAAGGGGTTTTGGGTTTGGGTTTTGCTTGAGGCACCGCAGTAGCACTCTTGCATCGACTTGGTAAACAAGTACTGTCTTTATGTTTGGCCTCGGCTTATATAGGCCAAACCCCGCCCCTTATTGGGTCATACCATTCACAGATAAGTATAACATTTAACACACACACAAATACCACATCTATTTGTCATCTGTAATACTTAATCATAATAATCACTTCCGATCTATACATATTAATAAACACATAATCCATTAACACATAATACATTTAACACATAATTTCCACACTTAAATACACACAGAAACACCTATTCATACTTGACAATGGTTTCGCCAGCTTCCGGTTGAGCGGCGCGGCGCGCCCACGCCCGTGATGTCATAATCGGCCGCCGCTCGTTCGTTCGGTTTGCCCAGCGCGGTGTTTCCCGCCGGAAGACTGACTACGCCCACACAGACAAACATCACAGGGACGAAACGACACAACAAGTGCAGTGTAAGTGTATGAAATAACCGGGAAATGGATATGGACAGAGGAGAGTGCTGCAATGGGAGAATGTCCATGTGCTATCAGGATTGCGTGTGCACCCGCTACTCTGATAGCGGCACCAGCAGGGAGGAACGGTACGGAGAATGAATGAGGTAAGTAGGTGGTTGTGTATGTGTGTGTGTGTGCGCCAGTGCTGCTTCCCCAGCGGTGGCAGCTAATGTGACTTTATCACACAGATCATATACGGAAACACACAGATAGATCATCTAAAGACACACACAGTCAGATCATCTACAGACATACACAGTCAGATCATCTACGGACACACACAGACAGATCATCTACAGACACGCAGTCAGATCATCAACGGACACACACACAGATAGATCATCTAAAGACACACAGTCAGATCATCTATGGACACACGCAGTCAGATCATCTACAGACACACAGAAAGATCATCTACAGACAAAGTCAGATTATCTACGGGGACACACAAACAGATCATCTACGGACACAGACAGATCATCTACAGACACGCAGTCAGACACACACAGTCAAATCATCTACAGACACATGCAGTCAGATCATCTACAGACACACACAGAAAGATAATCTACAGACACACAGACAGATCATCTACGGACATGCAGTCAGACACACAGTCAGATCACCTGCAGACACACGCAGTCAGATCACTTGCAGACACACGCAGTCAGATCACCTACAGACACACACAGTCAGATCATCTACAGACACACGCAGTCAGATCATCTATGGACATACACAGATAGATCATCTAAAGACACACACAGTCAGATCATCTATAGATACAGTCAGGTCATCTACAGACACGGTCAGATCATCTATAGATACAGTCAGATCATCTACAGACACACAGAAAGATCATCTACAGACAAAGTCAGATCATCTACGGGCACACACAGACAGATCATCTACAGACAAACACAGAAAGATCATCTACAGAATAAGTCAGATCATCTATGGACACACACAGACAGATCATCTACGGACAAACATCAACATTGTGATCAGTTGACTGTAAATGAGTTCTTATATGTCCTTAAATACCTCAGTATCTGCAGCTGATAGCTGGGACTTGGACTCTTCAGTCCATCAGAAATAAACTTCACACCAGAGTCCTGCAGATGATTGTTACTCAGATCCAGCTCTCTCAGGACACAGTTTGAGGATTGTAGAGCTGATGACACAATTTCACAATGCTGATCTGAGAGATCACAGCCAGAAAATCTGGAAGAGATTAAATAAAATTTAAGAATTAACAAAACAATGAAGACATGTACAGAGGGTTGCCAGTTTTCTGTCCTCAGGGAACAGAGGATGACATGATCTGAACACTGAATCACAATAAGATGAGCTCCTGAGTTTGAGATAATCTGATCATTTTATCATTTAGTTTGATTCATAATCTGAGATCAGATGAGCTCCTGAATATTGAATGAATATTATAATAATATTGTATATGAATACTGCTAATGAATATTTAACATTTTGCATAATGTAGCAAAGATTTCTGAGGCTATAAAAATGATCAGTTTTGAAAGATTCTCCAGACAGCTGTGCAATTTTACAATTTTATTTTTTAATTTTTTTTACTGGATTAAATCCTTAATGCTAAACTGTTAATTTGATAAATATTTTAATTTTCCCTTATTTGGTGCTTCAGTAACTTGCCGTGCTTTATTTTGCTTTATTAACTTTATTCAATGTCACACCCATTCAAGATGAAATGAGATGTGTTGAATAAATGCTTGATATGTAGTTTAAGCTTCACAGTAAGAGACAGATTAATTCACTGAGTCACGTATGTGGAAATCAAATCCTTTAAAAAATTAGGTTAATGAAATAAAAGAGCCCTGAATGAGTGCATGTTGGGAAAAAACAGTTGAATTTAATTCTCTGTCAGCTGTGACTCCAGTGGTTTAAACTCACTTTTATGAGGTGACGCAAGTGCCTTTTGAAAAAAAAAAAAAATGTACCACTTTATTTATGAAAATACAAATGTTTGATATTTACATTTAATAATTCTGCTAATATGTTATGCCTTTCTACATGTCACAAACATACTTTGTTATTCGCAGTGTTGGATAAAGTACCTGAAAGCCACACTTAAGTAAAACTACAGATATCTTTCCAGAAAATGACTTTGGTAGAAGTTGAAGTCACCGTCTAGAATATTTCTAAGTTATTACTAAAAAAATAACTTAAATTTTCACTGCAGTAGCAACAAGGACATTTTGAAGTTGTTCTGAATTATGAATCAAAGCACGATCATATTATTAATGTCTTTACTGTCACTATTAGTCCTGCATAGATTTAGTCTTCCACATATTCTGTAGCTTACTGTTAATATAATTAATCAGTTTTGGATGCTTCAAAGCTAAACTGCAGCTTATTTCTGTGTTTGGAAACTAATGTTGTGAATCAGGGCTTGTTCTCTGTAGTCATTCAGAGAAATGCATCACATCTGAGTTTGCAAATCATTTTCTCAAAAGGCTAACATGTAAATGGATATATAACATATCTCATTAAAATACAAGACTTAGGTTGTATTGTGTTGAATAATTCATGTACATGTGTGACCTGTTAAAATGCAAGTTTTAAACTTTTATCTGTGACATTAATGTGATCACAATGCTGACAGAGTAAATATGTGTTAGAAAACTAGACCTATATCACTCATAATATTCCCATTCACAGTAATCCACCTTTTCTATCGTTTTATTTATTTTATGGCATAATGCAGACCTCTTTAAATACATAATAATCTAAAATACTGGCTAGTGCTGTACAGTAAAGAGTAAGCACTCTTCAAGCACTGCAGTCCAGTTTTGCCAATTTAGCAATTTTGTAGCTAGATTTAGCAACTTCCCCACCCTTTTGAGGCTTTTTTCAATATAGCAACTTCTTTAACAAACCTTTTCTAAGTTCTCATCTTGCCCACTGATCTATATTCATCTTTATATAGATCAGTGAATTTGCCATTATGATGTTATCTAGTGACATTTACCTACCAGTTCCCTATCTGCCGGTCACTACGAGTTATGTCGAGTGACGACATTATGTGGATTCACTTGGGAGCCCCAATCATCTCTGACTTTAAGAGAAAACACCAATGAATATTGGCTAGTGGATTTTGCATACCTAAGCCACTCCTCGTGCATACAGGTATAAATAGGCGACAGGTGCATCCACTCTTCAGATTTTTGCTTCGGAGCCTGAGCAGCTCCTTGTCTGCTACAGTGGTCAGCAGAAAGGGAAGGCTGTCTCCAAGCAGTGGTTGCCATCACCTTGACGTACCAATCCCAAGGCGAGCCGTCCCCCCTGGGGGTGAGGGCTCACTCCACACGGAGTGTTGCCTCCTCCTTTGTGTTGGCGCATGGTGCCTCTCTGGCAGACATTTGTAGAGCTGCGGGCTGGCCGACATCGAACACCTTCGCGAGATTTTACAGTCTCCACATTGAGCCAGTTTCTTCCCGTGTGTTGGGTAACAGGTAATTGGTGGGAAGAGCTGGCCGGTGTCACGCTTGCTGCACCATTCCCCCTCACCGTGGAGCAATCTGACGCCAGGCCCAGTATTGGAGTTAGCTTGCCCGGATTTCCTGGCAGCCCCTTTAATGGGCTAGGTGTCCATATGGCTTGATTCCCTTTGGGCAATCCCATATGTGTATTCTTCCACGGTAAGGTTTCCCTCTCGGTAAACCCGTGTCTTCCCTTTGACAGAGCACTCTGTCAGGCTCTGCTGGCAGCCGCTCCTCTCTACTCCTAGATAGGACCTGCCTCAGAGGCCCATTCTATGTGTAGTACTGCCCCAGGCCTGGGTCATTCCATATCAGTGTCTCCACATGTCACCTCCCTTTGGGCAGGATGTGGCCTCTGTGGCGCCTTTCTCCGGAAGGCTCGCTTCCTCGTCGTTACTGCCAAGCTGTAACAACAAATAGGAAAGTCTTGAAGCAATCTTTCTTTGAAGGTCGAAATCCCTTCTAATTTCTGTGGTGAAAGGAACAGCGGCTTGGCTATCACCAGCAGCGATGTACTCACCTGTGGTCCCTGCGGGAACCAAGGTCAGCGAATTTGCACTGGGGCGATGGTAAGGTTACGACCTTTGCATGGCATTTGTCTGTCACACGGTCGCTTGCCAACATTTGCTATGCCATAAGGTTGTGATGGGGTTCAGGTAGTGGCGCTTTCCATGGACTCCATAATGTCGTCACTCGACATAACTCGTAGTGACCGACAGATAGGGAACGTCTCGGTTAAGTATGTAACCCTCGTTCCCTGATGGAGGGAACGGAGACGTTATGTCCCCTTGCCACGACGTCGAACCATCGCTGGCGGCCAGGGGCAAGTTCTGGGCTCCTCAGCGTAAAACCTGAAGAGTGGATGCACCTGTCGCCAATTTATACCCATATGCACGGGGAGTGGCTCAGGTATGCAAAATCCACTAGCCAATATTCATTGGCGTTTTCTCTTAAAGTCAGAGATGATTGGGGTTTCCAAGTGAATCCCCATAATGTTGTCACTCGACATAATGTCTTCGTTCCCTCCATTAGGGAACGAGGGTTACATACGTAACAATTGAAAGCAGTTGGTAGCGCTGCTGCCGTCACTGTAATAGTTCACTGTAACAGCAGGAACATTAAGATTTTATGATGAATAATTAGTGAAGATTAAAGGTTATAATGATATATTATTATTGATATTGATATTACCTGTAATGTATGTCATTATTTTATCTTCATTCACAAGTGAAAATGTCTGAATTCCAGCTTTACTGATCAATGGAGTCGACCGTCCCTTTGCTCCACCTGCTGGTGATTTAATGAACGAGTTTCACATGTGACTGGATTGTGTTTACTGCTGCACTAAGACATTTTACTCGACTATCTACTGCAGTGGTTCCCAACCACGTTCCTGGAGGCCCCCCAACACTGCATGTTTTCCATGTCACCTTAATCAAACACACCTGATTCAGATCATCAGCTCAGAGTTTGAGGGATTTCTGCACTCAGATCTTTCTTCCAGTAGCTTCTGAAACACAGTAGATGAGATCCAGCAGAAGACGGGGATGTGGCACATGATGTGGAGGCTTCTTGCTCTTCTGATGTGTGAGATGATCCTGTTGGCTTGATGTTGGTCACTGATTCGCTTCCTGAAATATTCCTCCTTCTGAGGCTCATTGAATCCCTGAATTTCTGTCAGGCGGTTGATGTATTTGGAGGGGATCTGACTGGCTGCTGCTGGTCTGGAGGTGATCCAGATGAGAGCAGAGGGAAGCAGCTCTCCTTCCATGAGCTTTGACATCAACACACCCACTGATGAAGTCACATCACAAACTTTCTGAGTGTCTGAAAATTTCAGTGCGATTCTGCTTTCATCCAGACCATCAAAGATGAACACAACTTTACACTCCTCATAAATCTTTGAGCCCAGATCTTGAAGTTCAGGATGAAAGGCCACCAAAAGTGTGTGAAGACTGTACTGGTGATCTTTAATCAAATTCAGCTCCCGAAATTGAAGCACAAACATGAAATCTACATCCTGATTGGCTTTTCCTTCTGCCCAGTCCAGAATGAACTTCTGAACAGAGACGGTTTTTCCGATTCCAGCGATGCCTTTAGTAAGAACAGTCCTTATTTTGTTTTTCTCCTCACATCCTGGTTCAGCTGAGGCTTTAAAGATGTCATTGCAGTAGATTGGAGTGTCTTGTGAGTGTTGTGTTCTGGCTGTTTTCTCCATCTGTAAAACCTCATGTTCTTCATTCACTCCTTCGCTCTCTCCCTCTATGATGTAGAGCTGTGTGTAGATCCTGTTCAGGAGGGTTTCATTCCCTTGGAGTTTCAGTCCCTCAAATAATCTCTCATACTTGTTCTTCATGCTGGTTTTGAGCTGGTCTTTGACTCTCTGTAGTTCATCATTCACTGGTTGAGGAGAATCCAGGTCTCCAGTCTGATCATCTCTATTCCCTCTGCAGAAACAACAGAAATAAAAAAGAACAAATTAAATAATAATATACATTAAAGTGTTGATGTCATACATACGAACACATCCGGATGTAAATATGTCGTTTCATGCGAGAATGATTCTGATTTTATTGCTTTCAGTGTAAACGGAGACTAGAGGTCTGCATTCCCGTGGCTGTCCTCATATGGCGGGGATTAAATTTCGAATAAAACGATAGCGGTCGTATAACTCTGTGCAATTTGAATCGGAGTGAAGTGTCTAAAAATATCCCGTTCCCGACGTCCTTTCAGAACAGCATATCTGCGCTTTATTCAAGCACCCGTACAGCCTGCACTTGGACTGTTATGCACGCGCTGCACGCATGAAACAGTGCTTTGTTTTATTTGCGGGGTCTGTGCGCAGCATGTGCATAACAATGCTCAGAGCATGCGAGCCTACCAGGCTAACAAATGGTGAATATAAGCCCCGCAGACAGAACAGGAACAGAATAAGGATGGAGCAAAGTGTGGATGCGCTGTCCTTGAAGAACGTTCAGCTCGGTTTTGTTTATATTTTGCTTAGCCTATAATTTTAAATGACAGATGTCGAACTTATTTATTTATTTATTTATCTCTGCCACACTTTTCCTACTATGACTACTGTGTTTACAGCAAAATGTTAAACGAATTTACTATTTTGACAAGACGAATAAAATTCCAATAGGCCATTTTTGTACAACCTACATTTTTTTCTCTCTGCTACACTTGTGCCTATTGTGTTGTAAATGTTAAACGAATTGTATCCTGACAAGACGAATAAAAATAAGGAATACAATTTTTGTACATGATTTTTATTTTCTCTGTTACACTTTTTTCCTACTGTGTTGGCAGCAAAATGTTAAACGAATTTTGTGTCTTACAAAATTTGTTTAACATTTTGCTGTCAAAAGATTCTTGACAACAGAAATAAAATAAATACAATTTTGTCCATACTACACTTTTATTTGTTAGCCTATCTCTCTTTCTTTCAGTAGAGGAAATTTAAATGTGTGATTCTGGAAACGAGATCTAAATTTAGCGGGAACGGTCGGGACGGGAAGAAAATTATTCAAAGCGGACAGCGGGTGAACAAAGAGTGAATATATCACGGGAGCGGGTGGGTGCGAGATATGACCTTGCGGGAGCGGGACTTAAAAAACAGTCCCGCGCAGACCTCTAACAGAGACTGATAATGTATTTATGTCGTACCAGATGAGTATCAGGCCAAAGTATACTGCGTATATATACTCCTTGTGCAGGCAATTTTTTGAGACTGTGCGGATGGTGCGTGTACAACAGCGCATGCGCGAGGTGAATGTTGAGACAGAGCGCAAGTCAGGTAGGTGGTACTGCGCATGTGTCGAGCTCGCCCGTCTGCACTCATCCGCGGTTGAGTATACTTACGGACGAGGCTGTGTGCGAGACGGAACGGAATGTGGAAAGTGGTATACCGGGCCTTAAGTGAGTGTGTGAGAGAGACTCGTGCAGAAATCAAAACAAATGAGCGCAACAGAACACAAAGTAGGCTAACTCACAGAAAGTTATAGATGCATACTGCAGTAGAAAAAAATATTTATAATATATGATTTAGGTAAGCAACATTACACGACCAAGATGCTTGCAATATCAACACGATTGCAATGTGACACTGATTTTATACAATAATAATAACAATAAAATAATAATAATACATTTTATTTGTAATGTGCCTTTCTTAAACTCAAAGCGCTACAACATGTACAAACGAAATAATAAATCAACCAAAACTACATAATATCAAAAATAGAATCACAGTAATAAATCATAAATTAAAAGCTTTACTAAAAAGATGTTTCTTAAAACAATCCAAGGAAACAGCATTCCTAATAAACGCAGGTAATGCGTTCCATAACTTAGGCCCGTTATAAGAAAAAGCCCTCCCCCCCAATGGTTTTTTAATTTACAACAAGGCGGATACAAGGAGAGACAACCAGCAGAGCAGAGATAGCGAGAAGGAATGGAAAGAGTGACCAAGTCACAGATGTAATCTGGAGCCAGCCCATGCACTGCTTTCTAGGTTAAAGTCAGAGTTTTAAAATCAATACGCGACTGAACCGATGGGAGCCAATGAAGTTTCTGGAGAACTGGGGTAATGTGATGGCGTGCGGATGTATAAGTCCAAATTCGCGCAGCTGAGTTTTGTATATATTGCAATATCTTAACAGAACTTGCTGGTAAACCCACAAAGAGAGAATTACAATAATCGAGCCGTGATGTGGTGAATGCATAAATAAGCCTCTCAGCATCTGGCCTAGAAAGAAAGGGTCTAATGCGAGCAATGTTACAAAGATGGAAAAAAGCAACTTTAGTTATGTTTTTGAAGTGAGAATTAAAAGTCAGCTGAGCATCAAAAATGAAACCTAAATTACAAACCTGGGAAGAAGGAGATATTTGAGTATTGTCAACTGAAAGTTTAAAATTACTGCACTTATTAACATTTAGCTTTAGAAAGTTGTTTCATCCATGCCTTGATTTCCAGCAAACAGGCAGAAAGAGTCAAAAAGGAAGAAGTGGAATCAGGCTGAGTGCTAATATAAATCAGGGTGTCGTCCACATAACAATGATAGCCCAGGCCATACTTCTGAATAATCTGCCCAAGAGGCAGCATGTAAACACTAAATAAAACAGGACCCAGAACTGATCCCTGAGGGACACCCTGACACAGTCTGAGATCTATTAGTACCCAGGTAGACAAACTGAGAATGTTCTGAAAGATAAGATTTAAACCAGTTCAACACAGTTCCAGATAGACCAATCCATCTATGTAGTCTGTCCAGTAATATGCTGTGACATATTGTATCGAATGCAGCACTAAGATCTAACAGAACCAAAATGCCACAAGCCCCAGAATCAGCTATAATGAGAAGGTCATTCAAGACCCTAATTAAAGCAGTCTCCGTGCTGTGTCCAGGCCTAAACACAGATTCAAAAGTCTCCAGCAGGCTGTTCGTGTAAAGATGAGTTTGGAGTTGGCTAACAACCACATGCTCAAGGACTTTTGCCAGGCTTTTTTAGAACCGGTGTAACTGCTGGCATTTTTAAAGCAGGTGAAACAATCCCTTCACTGAGTGAGGCATTGACAATAGCAGTGATGTGGGGTACAATAACAGACAAACAGTTTTTCAAAACAGTAGTAGGGAAAGGGTCCAATATACAAGTAGTTGAATTCATTGACAAAACAAGTTTAGAAATGAAACCAGAATCAACAACCTTGAAACTTGAGAAAACATAATCAGAGATATTCGGAGGATGCAACTCAACAAATTCAGAAGCATGATCACAGGCAATAGAATTATAGATATTCTCAATTTTAGATGAAAAGTAATTGAGAAACTCATTACACTGCTCAGTAGTGGAACAGTTAATGTTACTAGGAGGTTTAATAAGATTGTTGACTGTTCTAAACAGGGGTCTGGGATTAGAGATGTCACTGCTAATAACTGAAGAATAGTATGCCATTTTTGCAGCTTTGAGAGCATTGTGATATTCAATCTGATGCTGATCAAACATTGATCTATGAACTTTTTTTTGTATTTTTTGTCCAACGTCCTACCTTTGGCTTTCATTTGACATAACTCTGTTGTATAACATGGAGATGATCTCTTGAAAGAAACAGCATTATATTGGTCAACAGAGGCCACAACCGGTAAGTCATCAATAGTAAGACTAAGTTGGTCAAGATCAATATCACAGATTTGCCTAAAACAGATAACACGCTCTTTCACAGTCTGCAGGTAAGGAGGAATCAGATTGAACGTGAGAAGCTTGTTGTCACTTATACATACATCAGTGCATTCAGGTTGTTCAATGATTACTCCTGAAGAGCAAACCAGATCTAATGTGTGAGCGTGTTTATGCGTTGGAAAGTTAACATGCTGAGTGAGATTAAAACATTCTAAAATGTCCATAAAGCTCACCGTGTTAGCGCAATCCATGTTATCAATATCACCAGTTAAAAGAACAACTGGACAGATTGCACTGGCAAGCATCAGAAACTTAGAGTTAGGTTTGGGAGGACGATAAATATTTAACACCAAGACTGGTGAGAGGCCATTCAATTTAAGTGCCAAGCATTCAAATGATGAAAAACAAGGCAATGAGACTTCAGTTAAAGCAACATCAGATCGATAAATGACAGCAAGACCGCCACCTCTACCGGTGGAACCCGGTCAGTCTATATAAGTGTAGCCAGACAGAGCACATATATTTAGATTAAGACAGTCATTTGTCTGATGCCACGTTTCACAAAGGCAGAAAAAGTCCAGTTCTTTGTCCACAACAATGTCACAGATTTAAGCCGCTTTGTTTTTTATAAAGCAAGCGTTCAAACTTGATTGTGTCAAGACGGACACCTCCACTGGATGCAGTAGACTTCTGAAGGTAGGAGAAGTTCGCAGGACAAACACGACGTGGAGATAGATGATGACAATCCACGTGCCTCCGAGTCTAAACTGACATTATACCAGCACCGCTTGCTTGCAAATTCCGGCGGGAGCCTCAAACGTATTTTGGCCGGCGGAGGAGATGTAGCGAGCACAGTGTATCCAGAACACGTAGCAGGAGGCGCAGAGTATTCATACTGAAAAAGTTCCAAAGGAGAGTATTTTAGCATGATGAAGTCTGGGTGATCAAAGTAAATCTTTTAAATAAAACCAGAATAAAAACAAGTAAAATCCAGGAAGGCCACATACTAGCAGCAGGTATATGCCAAAAGACGAATAGGTAAAAATCCAAGCGTCAAAAGGCAGCAAAGTCACACTCGAGAAACATCAGCCAATCCAACATCAGAATCAAAAACACATTAAAACAAAGAAACAATTAATTTAACGCACTGATGGAGAAGCGGCAACCACATTGCACCCGTGTCCTCTCACACCGGAAGTAGTACAATAGTAGTACAATAAACAAGAAGTTAAAATTAAGTGACTTTTTTTTAGACACAGTATTGACTGTTTTTGCTCAGTTTCGCTGATGAAAATAGTTCCAATCAAAGCCACAGCGGAACTGTTGTGTGTCTCCGAGCAACACAGCAACACAGCGGTGTTTCGTTAATGAATGAATCCGTGTTTTTGAACGAATTGAGCGAGTCAGTGATTCAGTGGCCCATTCATAAAGACAGTCTCTTGCCTCGTTTCTGAATGAATCAGCCGTTTGAACGAATTGTTGAATAAATTACTAAATGTCTCACAAATTTAAAGAGTCATTTGACGCCACCTACTGGTGGTTTGATTTCATATTTAAAAACATCATTGCCTTTTTTCCCAAAATTTCTTATTTTTATGTTTAAAAATATTAAAAACATTAATCTTTAATAAACATTAATAGCATTAAAACATTAATTAAAAAAAAAAAAAAAATATATATATATATATATATATATGCATTTGAAATTTTGAGGTATAAATGCATTTATGGCACCTCAGCTTCATCAAATAGTCAAATACATCAAACAGTGTAAATAAATCTAATGCCATTTCAGATGCAGCTTCTGTTTCCTCTGCAGTGGAAAGATGGAGTTTGTTGATACTGATTTCATTTGAACAGTCACAACTCTACAGTTTCTTATTATGCTAACTGAATTAGTTGAAAAAGTAATTTTATGTGAAAGATGACACATTTAATAAGGTTAGGGGAAAAATGACCATTTATAAACAGTGGGAAATTACATCTGTTTTTATATACAGCAACTCATTTTCAGTTAATTGTTATTTCTACCTCTTTCTAGTCACAGAGCGCTTTATTTTGAGAGTTGTTTAAGTGAGAGAACATCTGTAATTTAGTCCAGATTGGGGGAGTTTTAATGTTTAATAATTTCTTTTATTATATCAATAATTGTTTGCATTGATAAAGTATAGATTTTCATTTGTATATGCTGTCAATTATAATTCTTAGAAGGAAAACTGGAATCAGCAAAAATCTGTATCGGCAGGTCACGCTTACAGAAAAAATCGGAAATTGGAATTGCCCAAGAAAATTGCAATTGGTGAATTTCTAATTTTATATATAATTAATGTCTGATATATTTCTATTTCAGTTCATTTTCTAATTCACTTCAAGTTAATTTTGAAGAAGAAAAAAACACTGGGAAGTGGTTGATTGTGAGGTTTTGTGGGTGTTAATGAAGTGATCTGCTCCATCTGTTTTGATCATCATTCTGAATCTGATCCAGGCATATTATTTGATAAAAACACCATTTTCCCAGCTTTCATTACCCCAAAAATATTTTGTTGTATGAATATATGGACATGCAAAATGCCAAAAGAAAGAACAGAGCCTCTGCTTTAAAAAAAAAAAAAAAATATATATATATATATATATATATATATCCCAACTAGATTGTCTGGTTAAGAGATCTAAATGTAAAGAACAGCGCGTTAATTGTTTTATTCAATATTCTCCTTTGGCAAAAAACATTGATGGTATTATTCAGAAATATTGGCACATGGTTGAGAACGATCCCAAGTTGCAACCAGTTTTTGATAAACCACCTAGGGTGGTCTATAAGAGACCTCCCAATTTGCGCAACATGTTGGTTAGGGCAGATCTGTCGGTTCCACAACCAACACATTTCTTGAGTCATATACCTTTTGGTAATTTTAAGTGTGGTAGCTGTCAACAATGTAATTTTGTGCATAAAACACAAACCTTTAATCATCCCTCTTCTGGTAAAACTATTAAGATTCGAAGAACGATTTCTTGTAAAACAACCAACGTTATTTATATGTTGCGTTGTCCTTGTGGACTGGGCTACGTGGGGAAAACAAGTAGACAACTCAAAACTCGTATTGCTGAACATACATGTGCAATTAGGCACCATGACCCTAGAAGTCCAGTAGCACAACATTTTTCCAAGTTTAAAGATTCGGTTTCGACTCTACAATATATTGGCATCGAAGCAGTTAAATTACCTCGAAGAGGGGGTGATATTAACAATCTACTCTTAAAACGTGAAGTATATTGGATATATACTTTGAATACTTTATCTCCTAATGGTCTCAATGAAGATTTTGATATTCGCCCTTTTCTTTAATTATTATAAAGATTTAGATGGTAAGACTGACCACATGTTATATTATATTTTCAATTTTTTTGTCTTGGATGTATTTTTTGCATTTTTTCTTTGGTTTAATTTTGAATGTTTTGCAGTCAGGTATTTAGTGAAATGTATTTGGTGTTTGTAATTTATTGCGGTTTTCACCTTTATGTGATTTGCTTTTTGCCCTTTTCTTATATGACTTGTTGATTGCCCTATTTTTTTTATTTTTTTGGTCATGTGGGCAATCATGTGATTTAGTGTTGTGTATATAAGGGCGTTGTCATGTATGTTCGTTGTCTGATGAAGAGCGTTTAAGCTCGAAACGTCACCTGTGGTGAGAACATAATTAAATACTTCTATATCTCTGGAGCTGTGGTGTGCCTACTTTGATGTTTTCGTCCCTATTCTTGTGTGGTGGAGCATCCACATTGAGCCTTTTTGGCCTAATTGATGTGCACTCTTGGACTGTTTTTTGTTTTCATATATTCATACAACAAAATATTTTTGGGGTAATGAAAGTTCTGTGAAAATGGTTTTAAAAATGTTGGTGGTGTCTGGAAAAAAAAAACACTGGTGGGGAAGTTTTTTTTTCCCCCCATCAATAAACTTTTGTATGTAGATTTGAGGTAAAATCAACAATTACAATATATATATATATATATATATATATATATATATATACACACACACACTCGATTACTCATTTTGGAAACCTATTGATGATCGAAATGAAAAAAAATGCCCATCCCTAATTTTATGATGTGGTTCTTACAGGAAGGTCCATCTTGAATCTTCACTGAAATGCCCTCTTACTGTTAGACTACAAGAGAAGTAAAACATCTACTACAGAGCAAGGTGTTCACTACTGCGACTGTAATAATGTCTGACAGTAGGACAGGAATCCACTCTGAAAACACCGAATCATGAGAGGATCTGAATGTGTGACTCTGAAATATGCAGCACATTCATTCAAACACCTTTCACAATTCACTGATCACACTCTCATCTGACAATGAGATCAATCAACTGTGCATTATTAGATCCCTGCATTAATAAAGCAGCAGTGTCGTGTCTCACCTGGGGTCAGAGGTCACTGGATCAACACTGAATTTAGGAGGAGGACCCATAGATCTGTCACTCTTCAGAGACACACAGCTGTGATCAGGAGGTGAAGATCTCTCTCTGTTCTCCATAATGGCAAACTGACTTCAGACCTGCATATGGAAACATAAGAGAACAAATGACACGTAATATTGTGATTATTATTCCAGTAACTGCAGTGAAAACAAATCTTAACGCTACACACACAATGAGACTGAAGAGAATGTGGAGCTTGAACCACTGAACGCAAGCAGCGTACGCTCTTCTGTGTCAGCCGCACACCGGATACTCTGTTTTCGTTCAAATCAACCGTAAGCAAACGTAGAAGACGTAACCGTGTGGCGCGGCTGACACAGAACAGCGTACGCTATTTGCGTCCAGCGGATATTCTCCAAAATGGTGCTACGCTGAAGCAGAGGAGAGGAATTGTTGAATAAAGTCATTGTTTTGTTTTCTTTGCGCAGAAAAAGAGTTCTCGTCGCTTCATTAAATTCAGATTGAACCACTGACGGCAGATGGACTATTTTGGCGATGACTTTCATACTTTTCTGAGCCTAGACTGTGTTCATTACAGTCAAAGTCACAAACCTCCCGGTTTTCATCCAAAATATCTTAAATTGTGTTCTGAAGACGAACGAAGCTTTTACGGGTTTGCAATGACATGGGGGTAAGTGATTAATGACAAAATTTTCATTTTGGGGTGGAGTATCCCTGGAGTAAACTATGGTCAGTTTAGCAAAGCTCAGGTTACTTTGTGGTCAATATGTGGTTTAACTACAGTTGTCGTAAGAGTATGCTTGTGTGCGTTGGTGCTCTTATTCCAGTGTTTAAAACGGCTGAATGAACGTGCAGTAGCTGCCTTACAGAAATGTAATGTCAAACATTTAATTAATTTTAAACAGTAACACGTTAGCAGTACTTTGAATATTCTGGCATTGCATACAGTGAAATGATTGTGAATGAAAAATGACACAGAATAGTGACTAACATATTTAATACAGAAAAATAAAGGTTCATTCTGATCTTATTCATCAGATCTCACACACTGTAGCGTTGTGATTTCTAGTTTAGAGCACTGACACCCTGCGATGAATCACGTAAGATTCGCAGCCACCACTTCCTCAGATCGGCTTCTGTTGGATTAAAATTTAAAGTTCCGTTGACTTTGGAAAATTCTGTTCACAGTAATCATCAGAATATCTATTCTCCTGTCTCTGAAATGTCTGCATTTTGAAATCATCCCACGGACTCTCATTTTAATAAGCATTTAAGTCAACTAGGTGATTACAGCACATTGAAAATATACATAACCAGAAATAACTGAGCCATATTATTTCAAAACAGAAGTGCGTCACGAGGCACAGTGGAAGCAGTCCATTAAACAATTAGGGTGCTTCTCAAACGGAAGGCTGCATCCTTCCTAGTTCAGTCCTTCAGAGTCTTGTAGGCTAGAGTCCTCCTTGGCATATAAACGCTAGAATAAGACGGTCTAGTAAGTGCGGATGGCTACGTCACATATGTTCCCGCCCTCACCATCACGGCACAAAAACACTAATAAAACTTGGTTTTGGAAAAATACTTTGTATTACAAATCTTTATATTATTTGGCTTTCTATTAATGCAATACAATGAATCACAGCCGTCTACAATCTCCCCGTGGCTTAAATTATTGTCAGTTCAGCGTTTAGTAAGTAATTTACACCAAAACAAAATATAACATCTATCCTGTCATGTCTGAAAACATTATTTTTGTCTTAGATTTCATAATAAATTCAGAAAAGCTCATTAATGACTCTTTTTCGTCAGTTTATTTTCATGAAATGGAAAGGGTACAAAGGATTGTGGGTGATTGAAGGTCGCAGAGGATACATCCCATGCATCCTTCAAATTCAGCTGAATGAAGGACGCGAAACGAAGGCTGCCTTCCAAGGATCCTTCTGTTTGAGATGGCCTTCAGCGACATTTGATGACGTGGCAGCCGAGATATGCAGCCTTCGTAGGATGCAGCCTTCTGTTTGAGAAACACCCTTAATCTCACAGACCCTGAGGGAGACACACCCCTCAGCAGCAAAACACAATTCTTCAAAAGTTTTCAATCTTTTTCATAATATAAGTGACTGCTGTGAAATTGAGACCAGTTTCACACAGAGACCTTTAAAATGATACCAAACATGAAGGGGAAAAACAACAGATTCACAAGACACATGATACATGCTAACTCATTTAAAAGTTCATCATCATTCAAATATCACAAAGCAGACACTTTAATGAGGGTCTGTAGAGTTTTTATTGCAGAAATTCATTTGTAAGTCAGAATCAAACTCTCAGTAAAGCTGATCTACAGAAGCTCGTGTTTTCTGTTTAAATCTTTATTTCCTCCTTTAGTAGCCTATATTTCCGATTGTAAAGTATCCGTAAATTAAACTCAACTAAAAGCAGAATCTCTAGAGCTCGATATCATTATAATCCTGAAGATGAACTTGTGCAGCTTCATCCCCTTTTACAAGCGACACAAATCACTAAATGTGTTCAAGTTTAAAGATCGGATTTAACTCGACAGAGGCGCGAATGCGAGAAAAACTACAATAATATGAACTTATATCAGAGGCAGAGAAATGAACTTACCTTAATGTGATGTTTATGGCAATTATTTTCCATTCGAGTTTACTTTCGGTTTCGCCTCAGAAGAGTGAAGAATGCGCATTCGCGGAAAACCTCTTCTTCTTCTGCGATTTGCGGCAGAACAGACGCGTCAAAGGCGCATTCACTCCTCCTCAGTCCATCGGAAGAACTCCGCTTATATCCTCAGATAAAGTCCAGCTCGGTGTAAAAGTTAAACACAGATATTATGTTGCTTCTCTAACTTTACAACCAAGTATAGCCGAAATCACAGCACAGCTATTCTCTTTATCTTATGTGTATTTGATTTCATCAGACGACGGCTCGATTATCAGGATTTTTGTGCACAGATTAACATATGGGAGAGCTGGTTATGTAGCCTAGTCTTAATGGGTCGCGTTTCAGTCACTATTTCATATTCACTCCGTTGTCTGACAACAGAAACAGTAAAATATATAAATGAAAACAGTTTTATTGAGAATTTAGCTGCATCAAAATACAGTATGTGGCACAGAGAGACAAACAAATTTAATAATAAATAGTAAATGTACATTTTGCATGTTCAGAAGAAGAGCTGCCCTGTAGTGCAAAAATGTAAACAGGTTTGTGTAAGTGTTGCTCAGTGCAAAGAAAGAGAAGTAATGGGAAGCTGGAATTTCTTTTTTCATGTGTGTAATAGACATGAACAAGTTCTCTGAAAAACATCTATAACCTTTGAGACATGTCTAGTCTTCATGCTCTATGTTGACTATGGTTACAATAATAATAAACATATATTTGCATAAAGCATCCATATTTGTTCATGCCCATGTTGATTAGAGTATTAAAAACTTGAAAAGTATTAATTTAAGGTACATTTAGAACAAATAAAAATGTGATTAATCGTGATTAATTATTTGAATCGATTGACAGCCCTAATATATATATATATATATATATATATATATATATATATTTATATACCGTGCTGCTTGAAAGTTTGTGACCCCCTTGCAGAATGAAAATGTAATTTTAACAAAGAGAGATCATACAAAATGCATGTTATTTTTTATTTAGTAGTAGTAGTACTGTCCTGAGTAAGATATTTTACATAAAAGATGTTTACATTTAGTACACAAGACAAAAAAATTGATGAAATTATTAAAATAACCCCCTTCAAAGTTTATGAACCCTTGGTTCTTAATACTGTGTGTGGTTACCTGGATGATCCATAACTGTTTTTTGTTTTGTGATGGTTGTTCATGAGTCCCTTGTTTGTTCTGAACAGTTAAACTGAGCACTGTTCTTCAGAAAAATCCTCCATCTCC
>JAFVLL020037523.1:0-13697 GCA_021397915.2 Tor tambroides | reverse complement strand
TAGTCCGGTGTGCTGTGTGGAATGAGTCCGTGTGGTGAACAAGTGACCTCTGGTGGCGAGTAGAAGGAAGAGCATGGCCAGGATTCGTGACAGTACTGTTGTTCATTTTTATTTTATAATGCAACATTTATTTATATATAATGCAAACATTAACATTAACCAAGATAATTTCTGTTTGTTGTGTTAATTAATGCAAAATTTTGCAACCTCATTTAGGGCCCTGATTCATTTTATATGCAGTTCCTGAATATTATTCACATCTTTAAATATAGTATTTATGACTATTTATTTAACTTATTTGTGTTTCATTGGGAATGCAATTTATTACTGCTGCTACATAAAAAATGAACAAAAACTGAAACAATATCCAGCTGAACTAAAATCCACAGTTTTTTACACTGTTTATTAGGGATGTAACGATATCAAAATCTCACGATACGGTAATATCGCATATGAAGTCCACGATACAATATTTATTGCGATATTTAAAAAAAAGACAAATGAAGAAGTATTTACAGTTTTAAAGGCTGCATGTTGGATCAATAATAGTAAACATCATTATGCGACTACAAATTACTTGGAAAACTACGGAAAACTTACGACAAATTTACAAATGAAGTACCAAATTAACTACAAACTAACTAATAGTTATTGCCCTGCTTCCACAGCAGAACTGATGATTTCTTGAGCTGCCTCCTCATTGATAGGCTGAAGCTGAGTATCTGAGCCGCAGGGGCATCAGAGGAAGCTGAAGGGGGGTGTTATTTTATGAATTCATAGAAGGGCAAACTGATAAGCATTACATTAACAATTTTTGTCATGCATCAGGGAAAAACCCTCAGTTGACCTTTTTTGATTATACCGTTGAAGTACAGTGAAAGTTGATGCAGGTCTCGAAATTTCTTTTGCTATTAATTTTAATAACATTTGAGCGCTTCTGTGGTCTGAACTACTGGATGAATGGCACTGAGTTCTGGTCAGTTGTTACTAATCCAGACTCACAGTAGATGTTGGTATTCACCTCAATGGGCACGCCGCACACCTGCTCCCTGAAGATTACCCATGCATGGAGATGAATTTGAGACAGTTTTTATCCTGTGCATTACATGAACCACCTTCTACTGCAGACTGACACATGGGAGAAACATTGAATGTATTGTACATGGTCTTTACATCACTGCTATTGGCTAAATTGCTTTGAAAAATGAGATTATGTATGTGGAGACTTTGATGACTGCAGAAAAATGCAGGTTCAACTCTCAAATTGTGACTTTTGATTACAAGGATTTGTCTTCAATTAAGGCATGAATACTATTTTGATCTTTTAATCATAAAGGTGAAATGTGTCATTTCTGTGCCACATGCATCATCAAATGAAATTGCAAAAGTAATGGCTGTTTTCAAGAAGCTTTCCCTTGTCACACTTTATTTTAAGGTCCAATTCTCGCTATTAACAAACCATTAACTATGACTTTTGCCTCAATAAACTCCTAATTAGCTGCTTATTAATAATTAGTAAGGTAGTTGTTAAGTTTAGGTATTAGGTAGGATTAGAGATGTAGAATATGGTCATGCAGAATATGTGCTTTATAAGCACTAATAAACAGCCAATATGTTAATAATAGGCATGCTAATAAGCAAGTAGTTAATACTGAGAATTGGTCCCTATACTAAAGGGTTACCGTTTCCCTTATCTTTTATTGGTCAGCTAAGCAGATAGTCCCGCCCCAAACTCAAATCATTAGTTGAGCCTATTTTGCTATGGTTACACCATAACATTTCTTAAAAATCATTGGGTTTATAACCACCAAAACTGGTAGCAAAGATAAGACTAAGGGGTCACACTTTATTCTAAGGACCAATACTCACTACTAACTAACTATTAACTATGACATTTGCCTCAATAAACTCCTAATTTTCTGTATTACTAATTTAATTGTTAGTAATACAGTTGCTAAATTTAAGTGTGGCGTAGGATTAAGGGATCGAAAATATGGTCATGCGGAATAACACATTAAATGTGCTTTATAAGTACTAATAAACAACCAGTAATATGCATGCTAATAAACAACTAGTTAATAGTGAGAATTGGTCCTTAAAATAAAGTGTTACCACAAGTACAAAGAGTTCCCATGCAAACCTTAAATCTGTACTTATAACATGCCTTGTTTGCATTTACATTTATAGGAGCGTAACCTCACCCAGGATGGTGGATTTGGCCAGTGGTCACCATGGCAGGCTTGTAACCATGACGACGGAGGTGAAGGCACCAGCACATGTCAGTGTCGCACTCGGGCCTGTGATAACCCTCGACCTCAGTGTGGAGGGATGAAGTGTGTCGGGGCCAACATCGAGGTGGCCAACTGCTCCAGGTACACTTACCTTACTAACCCTTACTAACCTTTTATGCTTGTTAAAGTAAACTAACCATGCTTGTTAAAGTTCAAATATACAAAACCCTATAAAAGTAGTTCATTTGATATTGTGTCCGATATTTCAGTCACGTGATAGCTTTGTGTGAGGAAGAAGCTGTTATTAATGTCACTGACAATTTCTCTCAAATCCCATCCGGACCCTGCATATAACCTTGCCACATTGTGATTGGTTACTAGATACATGAGAACCAAGTCTTTGTGCTTCATTGATAACAAAACTTATCTTGACGAGCTGTATTTGTATATATGTGAGCACATAAAGTATGTGGGGTTGGTCTGATTTTTAAAATGTTCTTTGAAAGAAGTATCTTATGCTCACGAAGGCTGCATTTATTTGATTAAAAATACAGTAAAACTAGTAATATAGTGAAATATTATTACCATTTAAAGTAGCTGTTTTCTATTTGGATATATTGTAAAATGTAATTTATTCCTGTGGTCAAAGCTGAATTTTCAGCATCATTGCTCCTGTCAAGTGTCACATGATCCTTCAGAAATCATTCTAATGTGCTGATTTGCTGCTCAAGAAACATTTAATATCAGTTGTTGCTTTTTAAACTATATTGTCAATTATTATTATCTTACTATTTTGCGGTTTGCATAAAAACGTATATTCCACAATTATTTTTTTTCAGGATTGTTTTATAAATATAAAGTTCTAAAGAACAGCTATTTTATGAAATAGAAATCTTTTGTAGCATCATAGATGTCTTTACTGTTACTTTTGATCAATTTAATGCATCACTATGAATAAAATATAAAATGAATAAAGTATTAATTTCTCTAAAGAAAACCCCCCAAAAAACTATTCAATTCTCTAAAAAAAAAAAAAAAAACTAAAAAAAACTTTGAAATTGTAGTAGATATAAAAGTTGTTCTTCACACAAAACACTGTCTTGAAGTATACAGTTGCACACGTCATATGGATATAATGGTGCATCTAATTTTTCAAGTTTGACAGCATCCACTTACTCACTGTCGATCCACAGGGAATGAAAGCTAATATGGGTTTTGTAGGAGTAAGAGAGTGAGTAAATGATTTTGTTTTTGGATGAACTAGGCCTTTATAATCTGGGACTCCCCATATTGAAGTGGCAGGTGTAAACAGTGCGGCTAGACTGATATATGAGAGCCAGAGAGATCAGCCTGAAGTCTTCAATCACAGCCAATCAAAGGGTCAAATCACATAAAAGTGTGACGCTTTTATTCCGTCTGATTCAGCTCTTCCGTGAGAGAAAGGCACCACCCAGCGCTAACAGCTGCAGAGAGTGAGGCCTCGACTCCATCAATCCTCAACTCTGATACAGACGTGTCGCGTGTAACGCGCAGCTTTATTCATTAACTGCAAGCGGCTGACGCAGCGTTTCTGGCGGAGCAGCTCCTTCTTTGCATGTCCCATTATGCTGCAGTCACTTTCAGTCACTGAATGAATGTTCCAATTATTTCTTCACCTAGAGAGCTTGTTTAAACAGACAGATCACCGGGTCTGGGTGCGAGAAACTAACAGGACGCAGTATTTCAGTATAACAGCAGAAGAGCAGCTGTGGCAGATCTATAATAGATGAGTAATGAGCTGCTAATACATCTTTGTCAGAAAGCTACTGTTAAGTTTAATAAAACTGATGTTACCTGTCGGGCTCTAAAGTTGTGATCACAATCCTGTGCAGTCATTATCGGGCCCTTAGAAGGAGTCGCGTGACTCCAGAGTCTGTCCTTGTTATTAAAGGGGTAATATATTGGAAAACAAGATTTTCTTGCTCCTTTGAAATAAATACTCTAACTTTGCAAACGTTGCAACAGTGAAAAGCACCCAGTTCCCTCATGTGCCTGCTGTACTCTTCGTAATGTTTCAAACCCGTATGACAGGTCTAAAGTCAGAAGAGTGCAGTTAGTATCAGTGGAGTTATTGTTAACTTAAACTAAATCAATGAAAAATAATTTTGTAATTGAAATAAAGCTACAAAATATAACTATTAAATGAAAATCTTAAAAATAAAAATGTTTGCCTTGGCAACTAAATAAAAGAAGTTTAAATTGAAGTCAGGGTTATTATAGTTAACTAAAACTAAAACTGACACTAAAATTAAATATACAAATTATTCATATATATATATATATATATATATATATATATATATATATATATTACTAATATGACAAAAACACAACAAAATTACTAAACTTTAAAATTAAACTGAAAAATATAAAAATAAAACACTGATTCAAAATATATAAAACAACTTTAATTGTATCTCAATGATTTAGTGCTGAAGTACTAAAATTGCTAAAACTAAAATTGAAATAGAAGTATATTTAAGCTGTATATTAAACACTAAATAAATAAAGCACTTGACAAAATTACTGAAACTTCAGTTACTGAAGTTTAAAAGCTGAAAATTTACTGAAATTACTGAAATCAAATTAATTATCAATATTAAATTAATAATCAAAAATTACTGAAATCAAATTAATTTTAAATATAAAAATAAAATAAATTCTAAAAATACTGATAAAAAAACTGATAAAATGTCAAAAGCACATAACAAAATTACTGAAACTTAAACTAAATTAAATTGTAAATATAAAAATAAAAGCTAATTCAAAATATTAATAAACACTATAATAGTATAGAAAAAAATACATGGAAAAGGATGTGAAAAGTATTTTGTTTCTACACAAGGAAGAAGTCAAGCATCACTTACAATTTCTTCTGAAAAATCTAGTTAGCTGAACGGATCACAGGCCCGATCACATTATCACATGACCGCCCACATTTACATATCAACACCTAAACAATATTTAGCAGCTGCAGTGATGAATGATAGTTTAAACTGAGGCTAGCCAATCATAAGTAAGGTCATTTACATATAGACGTCTTATAGAAGTCTAGGTGGAAAATAGTCATGAAAGTTACTACTGTGGTTTTAGTCCAAGAAACATTGACAAACATTATACAATTACAAAAAGTGACAAATATGGCCTTTTTAATGTACTACTGACAGCCTACCAGACTGTTATTGTATGGTATCCATGCTAACTCCTGCTTCTGTTTGTTCAGGAATGGAGGCTGGACTCCCTGGTCGTCCTGGGCCGAGTGCAGCACCAGCTGTGGCATTGGATTTGAGGTCCGTCAGCGGTCCTGCAACAACCCAGCACCCCGACACGGAGGACGCGTATGTGTGGGTCAGGCGCGAGAGGAGAGGTGAGACGAGAGGAAAGATGGACCACAGGCTGTGCTTTATAGTTCTGATTCGATTTTATATATTTCATTCATAAAAAGCCTCTTAAGATTCATTCGTTCAGGACTCAGACACTGTTAATTCACTACAAAAACTGAATCATAAGGGTCAAGTCTTTAGGAATCAGTTGGACTCCACTAGCTTTGCTTTATGGTTCTGATTCACTAAAAAGAACCAACTCTTAAGAGTGATTTGTTTGATAAGCATGTGTTTATTTGAGCTGACTGAAAGATGATTCGCTTTCATTTGTGTGTGTGATTCAGATTGTGTAATGAAAAGAAGCCGTGTCCTGTTCCGGTGTCCTGGGTCTCCTGGAGTGCTTGGTCCAAATGTAGTGTTGCCTGCGGTGGTGGAGTCCAATCCCGCGTTCGGACCTGCGAGAACGGAAACACGTGTCCTGGTTGCCCCCTGGTAGGGTCTTCAACTGGTCATAAAAAATAAAAACTCCTAATATCAGAAAAAGATGTGAAAATCTGTGTGTTACTGTATCCAGGAGTATAAGGCGTGTAATTTGGATGCGTGTGCCGAAGTGAGGCGGACCACCCCGTGGACACCCTGGTACCCTGTTAATGTGACTCAGATGGGGGCGAGACAGGAGCAGAGGGTCAGGTACACCTGCAGGGCTCTCCTCGCTGACCCTCACGACCTTCAGCTCGGCAAACGCAAGATAGAGACTCGCCTCTGTCCCACCAGTGACGGAGCTGCTGCCTGCGAGACTGACGGTACACTCACAGCCTCAGAGACACATACTCAATATGCACACATCCTGTTAGATAGGGCGGCACGATTTGGAGGAACAATCTAATTACTGTTTTTCTGGTAAAAATTGTGATTAAAATGTGATAAAAAAAGAGCTCTATGTTTGCTATGCGTGTTTGTAGGTACAAGTTGACCTTAAATGTTGTAATTATATATCAATATATTAAAAATAAAGTAAAAATGATAATGATAATAGTAATAATAATGATCTTTTTGTTTACTTTTATTTAGTAATTATTATTATTGTTAACAAATAAAATATTAAACAAAATAAGAATTTAATAAATAATAATATAATAATAATAAAAATAATAATAATAATAATAATAATAATAATAATAATTATTATTATTATTAAATAAAAATACGAAACAAAATATACCACATTTTTCATTTAGTAGTAGTATTTGTAGTAAGGCTACTACCACTACTACTAATTATTATTATTTTACTAAAAATATTAATAATAAAAAATACTAAAAATATAAAACAAAATAAGAATTATTATTAGTAGTAGTACATTTAATATTTCTGTTTTTATTTAAATATATTAGTATTGTTTTTGTTGTTAATTTTTTTTTAAACAAAATAGGAAATATTACTGTGAAATAAAAAAATGTGTATTTAAGAAAAATAATAAAAAATAATAATTGTATTTTACAGTACAACTGTAGAATTTACAATACTTGTCTTTATGGCTGGTTTAATTTCTTAATTTTCAAATGTTAAACCATCAAACTTTTATTTTGATGGAAAATTGCAGGGAGCCTGTAAAGCTTTACTTTTGTTGACAGCAGCCGGTTTATAAGCGCTTCTCATTATTTGTATGGGTAGATGGTTGCGGCGTGTTGCATTCCTAAATGCATGTTATATAAGTGACCCAACTCAGATGCAGAGATGGAGTTTGTTTGGAGCAACATGTACAAGTGAACCGAGCCACTCTGAGATGCTGAAATCTCTGTATCATGAGCAGCTCATGTATAAATTGTTCACTTTAAAACACACCGCACATATATTTAATTAAAGCGCAGCCTTGATAATTGCACTAATAAATATTGTAATTCAGATTAATTGTGCAGCCGTACTATATGCACACTTTTATATTTGTATAGGTCTAGTTGAGGACTTGTTGAGAATGGGTCGACCTGTGACACGAGTTCAAGGAGCTGCCTGGTCATCATGGGAAACGTGGTCTGCTTGTTCCAAAGAGTGCTCCAAAGGCTTCCGCACACGCAAGCGCTCCTGCGCCACACCGGATGGCAAGAGCACGCCGTTCGCCTGCAGCGGAGCGCCAGTCGAGTATCAGGACTGCAACACTCAGCCGTGCCCAGGTCTGAGAGAGCCTTGCATCCTCTTAAATAAGTCACTCGTGCCCTGTTAATGGAGTAGTGTAATAAAAGTGTTGTTTTTCAGTGAAGGGGGCGTGGTCATGCTGGTCTTCCTGGTCTCAGTGTTCTACTTCCTGTGGCGGCGGTCACTACCAGCGCTCCCGTTCCTGCTCTAACCCTTCTCCTGCTCATTCTGGAGACATCTGCATCGGCCTGCACACGGAGGAAGCGCTCTGTAACACACACGAGTGTGAAGGTGAGAAAATCGCATAATTACAGCATTAAAAGAATAT
Source organism: Tor tambroides (assembly GCA_021397915.2). Lineage (NCBI taxonomy): Eukaryota > Metazoa > Chordata > Actinopteri > Cypriniformes > Cyprinidae > Tor > Tor tambroides. The sequence goes on along the minus strand of JAFVLL020037523.1, from coordinate 5,643 downwards.
TATTCATTTAATTTCGTTTAGTACTTTTAAGGAATAAGTATTTGGAAACAAGAAAAAAAGTTTTAATAATAAAACAACATCACCTAACAACATGACAAATGTAGCATATTTCATTGGTTTATTTAATTTTATATTTTTGCTACTGACAAAACCCCTAATGTGCATCTGTGTTTGGTTCAATAAAAAGAACCGGATCATAAGAGTCATTCAGTCGGGAATTGACTGAACCGTACAAGTGTTTTTGTATGTGTTCGATTCACTAAAAAGAACTGGTTCATAAGAGTGATTCATTCTGGAATTGCTTGAATTACACCAGTTGTACTGTATGTGTTTGATTCATTAAGAATAACTGGCTCATAAGGCTCATTTGGCTCATTCATTCGAGAATTGGTTGGTCTGAACTAGTTGTACTGTATGTGTTTGATTCACTCAAAAAAAGTAATTTGTTCGGGAATCAGTTGGACTGTACCGATTATCATTTGTTTGGGAATTGTAATAAAAGCTTTTAATTCACTAAGAGAACTAAAAGAGTGTTTTTTCAGGAAACAATTGGACTACATTGGCTATGCTTTATGGTTTTGATTCACTAAAAAGAATCAACTCTCATGAGTCATTTGTTCGGGAGACTAACCATACTGGTTCCTCTTTTGAATTACTACAAGAGTCATTCATTAGGGAATCACAGTACATAATACGCTATCAGGGCTGGGGAGTAACGAAATACATGTAACGTCGTTACGTATTTAAAATACAAAATATGACTAACTGTATTTCGTTATAGTTACATTTTAAATGGGTAGTAATCAAATTACAGTTACATCCGAAAAGTATTTTAGATTACCAAAGTGATTACTTTGATTTTTAATGTAATTTATTTATTTTAATATTAATGTAAAATGATTGGAAATTTAAACCATGAGGCAACTGGTGATGCTCTGACTCGCGTGCAGCCTGATCAAACAGCAGCCTGGCAGCAGAGAGCAGACTACAGTGACGACTCACTAAAATGCGAGAGAAAATCAGAAAGCCAAGCGCGTAATTGTCATGGAAATAAAAGGACAATTTTACTTATAAATGTGAAAAAGGATGGAACATCACAGTAGGCTATGCAATTTTTGTTTACCTGCAACAAAACGTCTCTCGGCTTCAAAGGAACATCTAACCTTGAAAAAGCATCTTAAAGTAAGTTGTTCACAGTCTCAGGTTTGTACGAGTTCTTGTTTTCTATATTTATGTATAGCCTATAGTTAAACAATCTATCAGTCGAGGAAGAAGAGTGTTGTTTAGCCGAATATTAGCGCGATTGCAAATGTGATGCTGATTTTATGCAATTCATAACAAAATGTTCATATTTAGTGACTTATTAAAAGAACAGTCTGATTTGCTCTATAGCGCAAACAAAAATGGTTCCATACAAGCACTGGTCTATTTACACTAAGCACAAAAATTGTTTGAGATTGACATCATTAGAAAATACACCTATGTGAGACACGTGGTGATAAGATTTGAGTTTGAATCCACCTTATGCCGAACTCATTCATCTCCTGTTCTTCTCCCTTTTCCCATCACATACCTGCCGCTGTTTGCAATAAGTATTAATAGCATCTAATTACTATCACTTGTTGCAAAGAAAATGCTACTTTTTTCCTACATGGTGTAAATAGAATTTATGACTATTTATTTGCACTTAATGCAAATAAATCCACATCAGAACAGTTGCGCATCTGAGAGCAACATTTGGTTCCTGAACGAATCAGCTGAGAATGATTCAACTACATTCATAAAATCACTTGCTTGATTCCTGAATGAATCAGTTCTTTTGAAGGAATCGAATGATTCCATGACTCTTTCATGAAGACAGTGATTTGCCACCACCTACTGGTCACGGTTTAGTTTCATATTTAAAAACATCATTTCCTCCCATATCCCATTTTTTTTTTTTCATTTCTATCTTTTATTTTTATTTCTATGTTCAAAATGTTGTATTGAAAACAATAATCTTATAGCATTATTTATCAATTTATAATTGTTTTAAAAGTATTCATGCCACCCATTTTATTTAGAGGTGGTTAGTATAAAAACCAAGACATCAAATTTAATATGCCCATTACCTTAAGTATTCCAAAGTATTTAGATTAAGTTACTAAAATTAAGTAATCTAACGAAATACTTTACAAAATACTTTTTAAACATGTATTTTGTAATCTGTAATGAAATACATTTTAAAAGTAACCTTCCCAGCCCTGTACGCTATACACAATACACTAGTTGCATGGTATGTTTTTGATTCACTGAAAAGAACCGATTCATTTATTTGTGACTCAGTTGGACTACATTGCTGCAGAAATCACCCACTTCCCCTTTAAATACTCTGCATGACTGTGTTCATGATAACACAATTGTGAACTGTTCTGTTTATCTTTCTCACCTGTGTCAGGTGGGTGGGGGGCGTGGTCAGAGTGGGCGGAGTGTAACGAGGAGGGGCTGCAGCTCCGGATTCGTTCATGTGAAATAAGCTCCGCCTCTTGCCAAGGAAACTCCACAGATCAGAGACGGTGTCGACCCAATGAGAGCGCAGGTGAGTACCTTTCCCTCTTTTTGTTAGTTTCTTTCTGGCATCTCAGACTACGGTATTGTTTCACGTCTTCATTTTCTTAATTCTAGTGCTGTCAAAGGGACAGAAGAGGAGCACAAACTGTGGAGGTAAATCTTACATCATCCACCAGCATTCGGGTTTTGATGTGTCTAATGACCCTAGTGTAACATTTCTTTCTGTTTTGGTCTCCTGCAGGGTTTTCTCTGTTCCATTTGGTGCTGACTGGAGCGTGCTGTTTTCTGGGAGCCGTTTTGTTGTCAGTCCTGGTGTATGTGTACTGTCAGAGACTCCGCAAACCCCCTCAAGAATCTGCAGTTATCCATCCCAGCACCCCCAACCACCTACACTATAAAGAGAACAGCTGTGCGCCCAAGAACGACTTATACACACCCATGGAGTTCAAGGTATCCCATCATGCCACAGTGTTCTCTCTGTATTACTCTTGAGCAGTGGTCCTTAACTGGTGGGTTGCAGCCGTAATACAGAATAGTGCAGATAATAAAATCATGTATTGTTATTATAGAGAAATAAATAGGATGTAACTTTTTTTAAAGGGAAGGAGAAAATGATTCCTATAATTCAAGAAACCAGAATAGTCATTATTAATTGTGGATTTGGTCTGGCTTAGACAGTTCATAATTATATTATATTATATTATATTATTATAAATATATTATGATAGATATAAATAATAATATAAATGTTACAATAAAAATGTTATTATATTTGTTATATTTCATATATTTTGTTATATTCTATTATTAATATATAATTAATATGTACTATCTGTTTTATATATAATATATTATTAGCATAATATGTGAATTAATATATTATTTAATTATTAATAATGTTTGATTTAAAATATTAGTAGTATTAGTAGTATTTGTTCACATTTGTTTAATAAATAATTCTGGTCTTGTCACTGTTGAGAATGACAATGCTCCCTAATGTTTGATTTTAAAAACATTATTATATTTCTTTTTTTTTTTAATAATTATAAAATTTAACATTTTAAAAATATTATATTATACTGTCATAATAAACCATTATATTGTTATATTTTTAAATAATAATTATAATATTTGTATATTATAGTGTATTATTTTTTATTTAATAATAATAATAATTATTATTATTATTATTTACTTTTGTTCACTAAGTTGGGCTCACTTGACATCTGAAGCAGTTGAGAATCGCAACTTTCTCTAATCTGTCTCAAAGGAATCCGTCTTTTCTATCATTCCTCATTTTCCGGTTCCCTCTTTTCCCTCAGAGCGTTGACATCACAGGACCGCTGCATGATGCAAAACATGCTGTGGCCTTTGAAATATTGAAGAGACTTTCGACATCTTGTGTGCTCACTTTCTGTGCTTTCTTTCTGTTCCCTGCAGACTCTGAATAAGAATAACCTGCTTCCACCGGATGAAAGCTGCAACTTCTTCCCATCAGCTTTACCGCAGACCAACGTCTACGCCACCACATATTACCCGTCTCCTCTGGGCAAATATGACTTCCCCTCCATGGATTCACCCTGCAGCTACATGCACAGCTGATGCACGGACACACATCTCATGCTTTCTTAGGGCTGTGTGACCACGGTTACGCACCCTCATCCGTCCATGCAGATGCATTGGAAAATGCATGGATCCACAGGAAGGCTGAGCGCATAATCTGCAACGATGCAGGAAAATGCAAAGGAGTGATGTTCGGATAAGATGGGCCCATGTAGTTTACTTGTAGCATTTCCTTTCCTGTCATCACGGGTTCAGCTGATCACATGCGTCGTAATAACTACAGACTGACACTCACAAAGCATGCACACTTCTTACAATGCAAAGAAGCAAGAGGAATTCTGCGATCAAGCTCAAAACTGAATTGTGACGTACTACTTTATGCGCTGGCGTCTTTGTGTCGTTTTTCATAATCGAAAAACTGCAACGCAGAACTCGCTTTGAGTCGTAAAGCATGAAGGCTTCCGGACAGCTGTGACATCTCACAGTAAGCCTGAACATCTGTTTCCCTTATTTGTTCCTGGTTTACGTCTTTTTCTGCTCCAGAACTCCAAGAACTAGAAGGATATGGTATGGATGGATGAACTCATGAAAGAGTCTGTTATCTTCAGTGTCCAATGAAAGACAGAGCTCGTGGATATATGGCCGTCACACACCGTTACTATGGATATGGAGACACTTTACAGGGAAAGTTCACCCAAATATGGCAGTTCTGTCATCGTTTACTCGACCTTATGTCATTACAAACATTTCTGACTTTTCTAAAGGCAAAACATCACAGGCAAACAAGGTAAAAAAAACTAGCTTTCCCTAGTCGATTAATCACAGTAAAGTTTTCTGAAATGTTATGCTTAAATATGCAAATGATGCATTATCTAATTAAAATAATGCACTAATTTGCATGTATTTAAAGAACAGAAATCTGGCCGTTGGATAAAGCCAGGCTTGTTTCATTTTGTTGAAATATTAGACTTAAAGGTTTTTACAGAGGGGATTTTGGAGATCTCTTATCACTCCATAAATCCTAAAATACTTTCAACATTAGAACAAAAAATCACCATGTTTTTAGGAGGAACATGTTAAATGAATCAGAAGTATGATATATGAACAAAACCCTCGGTATAAACCTACAGAATCTAGAAAGAAATAAAACTGTAAAGTTTAGTTTATGTAAGTGCTGCTGAAGTAGAGATTTCTGACTCGGTGCAGGAGAAAAAAAACTCATTGAGAAAACAGCCTTTAAAGATGTGCATCAAAATTGAAATCTACAGGCACAAATCAATCAAATGTAATAAACTCTTAAATGTGTATTTTAGATGTTTTCTTGCCACTGGTCTAAAAGAAGACAAGTTGTGGAAGTAAAATAGACCTCATTTTCACAGTTAACCTGTGCATGAAAAAAAAAACCCCCAAAAAAACAAACAATGGTTTTGCTTTGCCTTCAGTGGAAGATGTTTTGAAGGATGTTCATGCTGCTCCTTTTTCATACTGTTAAGTATTCAGGGCCTGTCAGGCTCACAAATACACAAAACC
>JAFVLL020037522.1:0-15634 GCA_021397915.2 Tor tambroides | reverse complement strand
GTTCCCATGCTATAAGTGACGAATTATCACTCCGGAGATACTATTTACGTATCATTTAAACGGCCAAATCTCTCTATATGATAATTAAGCTCTTTGTAGAGAAAGGAGTATAGTTTTTTAAAAAAAACCATTTGGAGTAGAGGCTGGGTCGAGGCAGACTAGTTTCTTACACCATGTTCATGCACCATGATACTTATGTTTTTTTCCTTATGTCTTGTCCAAAATACATATCCAAAATACAAGAACCATCAAATCCAAATTACTGTGACATATTACATTTGAGTACCATAACATGGTATTTTACATGGTACTCCAAGGCTTTTCAATGAATACCATGTTGCTATGTACAGAAAACGTGGTATTAAAATGTTTTCATATAAAAAACAAAATATATAGTTTTGCAACAACAATTTTATATTGTACATCAAGACACCTTAAAGAATTCCATATTAATACATGTTAAAAAAAATACATGGGATTACCAAGGTGCTACATGGGACTTTTGGTACTTTTGTCAGTGTTAAAAAAGGGTGGGCGATATACCGGTAGACACGATTAACTGGCAGACTGCTAGAGATTTTGGATTTTTGGAGATCATCTCTATCGCAGTTACATGCTCACGTGACGTTGCTGTACTACATGGTCATGAAAACCTATCATTTGCATGTGTTTTTAAGCATCGTGGTTTAAAAACAAGTGATTTTAAGCCGTTGAAACGCAATCAGCAGTGAAAGAGAACTCATTTCGCCATATGTGCACGCTGTCTGCTGGGAGACTGTTTCTGTGCACTGTCAGTTATTTTTGCTGCTTTATAGGCCTTGAACGGTTAAATACACACACTTGTATGTGTCAAAATTCCATCTTTGCAAGTATCCTCGTAAACACAGTCATTTAGGTCTTAAGTGAAACAGCTGAGAAAGACAACAAATGTGCAGCAGTATACTGGATCCGGGCAGCTCTTAAAGTGACAGCAGTCTAAAATTCCTGCTGTCCGTCATTCATGTTAATCAAACAACAAAAGAAAGAAAATCTCTCACTGCTCTTGACTAAATCACTTTTGTAACTGTAATACGAAGAAATATACATTTAATTTACACAGTGAAGAATATGCAGTGTTTTTATACATTTGATTACTTTATACAATGTATGTAGCATTTTTTATTTATTTGTTCTACTGTAGTTTTTTGTCCTGTTGCTTGCAATTAGTTTCTTATTCGTATTTAATCGCTGACTGTTTACTCAGCTTGAGTTTTTTTTTTAAATTTAGGCTGGTATTTTTTGCAATATTGACACTGGTGACAAGAATTATGAAATTTATATGGTATCAAATTTTTTTGATATTTTAAGACACCTTAATAAACAAATAAACAAATCTACAATGGTGATCTGAGCCATTTCACATTCTCTGCCATTTCCACAAGGGTGTTGCACTTAGGATTTTATGAGTGACAATGACTTGTAGTGTAAAAGTGGCCACACTTTAGATTGGGGGTCAATTCTCCCTATTAACTAACTATTAACTACGACCTTTGCCTCAAACTTCGAATTTGCTGCTTATTAATAGTTAGTAAGGTAGGCTAGTTGTTATAATGTTGTTACATTCTAAAATAAATCAAACTCAAAAACTATTATACACTTAATCAGGTTCCAAAAACATAAATTTTAGCTTTTCACACAAAACCCTTCATTCTCTCTTATTCTTCTTCTAGCCAAATTCACATGATACCATAAAAGAATCTCTCTTAATATAAAAGATAAAATTCATCATGTTGTTCATGGCTCTAACAAAATCCATAAATGTATATAAAATTACAATTTTTATGGTATTTTTGCTATGCCATGTCAATAAATAAATAAATAAATGATATAAACAATGAGAATTATTAGTATATACACCCTTTACTCCACAGAACAGCAGTCAGTCTACAGGCAAAACACTCTCTGATGGTCTCCCATGACTCTGTATGGGTCTTTCTCTTTGTTTTCCCGCCGGCGTTGTGCTATACTGTCTTGCTCTTTTTCTGTACTGCTGGGCTCAGCAGGGATGGAGGAGCTCACAGCCCAAAGTGTCCTGGTTACCACGGCAACAGCCTGGCATTCTCTAGACAGGCAGGGCAGGAGATCTGATGCATTTGTGAGTGTGAGTGTGTGTGTGTGCGTGTGTAAGGCAGACAGCGAGTGAGAGAGAGATATCGAGACAAAGATTTACATTGTTTCTGGCCAAAACAGAGTTCACATCACCTCCAGAATAACAAAACATCAACAGAACAGCACAAACCCCATACGCTCTAGCTGAGAGTCTGTGAGTGAGCAGAACAACAGAGCGGCGTCCATGTAAGGACATGCTGCCACGGGTGAGCTCCTCTAACTGTAATCCATCACCAGCCCTGCCGTTTGTTTGACTGAGATAAATGCTGCAGTTTCTAAGAGACTCATATGTGATATCAAGGATTACCCATAACACAATATCTGCGCACATATCTGGTGCGAATGTGTTTAATGCAGACGCTGGGGGGCCAGTAGATGAGAGATTGATCTGACCTGTGCAAAATGCTCTCGCTTCACACAGGAGGAGAGAAAGAGAGAGGCTTGATTGCCATCAAGCAATTCTTCATGGTGTCAACCCATAATTTTAAACACTATTATTTCATCCAATTGGCACAATTTAAGCTCCATTTCGCTCCTTTTTTTTACCCTGAACCAAGCACAAAAGAAATTCATTTAAAATAAACTTAACTTCAGAGTTGCAGCACCCCCTATCTGTGCCACACGGTATGACAGCTCTGCCTTTGTGCCTATTATTGTTCATTAGAAAAAACTACAAATGTTTCAGAGATTGCTGAATAGAGAGAGTTAACCAAACCCAGCACACATGCCTGTTTGTGCATAAATGGAAAGCTGTTACCTCAGGACTCACATCTGCGCTGCAGACACTTGCACAATTAGCTAATTACCCAAAACCCCTCGTTTTGCATCCCATAGTGTCAGAAAAACCCTTCAGCTGCAGGATAATTCACAGTTTCAGAGTGAGGAGGGCAATTAAAGGACTACAGATAGGAGACGTGGTAGATATCATCAACATCCGAGTGCTGTTGGTATGTAAATGAACTTGATCTCATTAAGGACAGCAGCATGAATAATGATAAAGAAGTATAATTACTATTAAACCTTCTTGTGAGTATTTTCTGGATCACTCTTCGCTTTTCTATATAGATATAAACTACACTGTAAAAAAAAAATAGTTGTTTCAACTTAAAATAATTTGTCACCCCACTGACTTAAAATTTTTAGTTTATTCAACTAAAATATTCCAGTTGTCCCTTAAATTAACATTGAGTAACTTAAAATTTCAAGTTGACTAAACTAAAAATTTTAAGTCAGCAGTGTAACAAATTATTTTAAGTTGAAACAACTTTTTGGAACATATTTTTTTTTTTACAATGTACCATTCAAAAATTTGTAGTTGGTAATATTTTGTAATGTTTTTGAGTTTCTCATTTTCACCAAGGCTGCATTTATTAAAACACACAGTAAAAACAGTAATACTATAAAATATGATTATATTATTACAAATAAGAATTTTCTATTTAAATAGGGTGAAGTCAGCTAAAATGGGCCACGTTTTGGTAAATGACTTATAATACCATCAAATAAGCTATGCATGAGATCTAATGATATTCTTATAAATTAGCATGGGTCTCTTAAATATATTTATATTTTTTAAATGTGAAAAAGTATAAAAGTTTTAAAATTATGAGAGTTAGAGTATCAGCAGGTACCTTCTTGGGCCATGGCACAACATTCAGGTATAATGGGCCAATATAGAAAGAGAACAACACAGGTAATTTCAGCTTAAATCATTTTATTTTTAACAGTAAATTGACACTATTGTCTTTAGTGTGCCATAGCAACACCATAAATGTATTTCACAAAATAGAAAGGTGAATGAATATTTAATTAAACAATGCAATTAAATGAACTGATCATGTTGTGTAGGTGTGTGTTTCTGTGCATTAGTGTCTGCATGTATGTGTGTATGCTTGTATTTTTTTAAAGACTGTTAAGATTTTGTATGGATACATATCTAGGCCTATAAACCTATTTTCACCCTCAATTTCTGTGTAAAAGTGTGGTGTGTATGCAGCCCATTTCAGCTGAAAATTGTGACCCATTTTAGCTTAACCAGCCATTTCTACCTAAAATGACCTTTTTCTTTTATAAATGAAACTTTTTTTATTTGAAAGAGCATGTCAAAACATTGTTCATAAACTTTGCTTTGTTGGTAAGCTCACTTATAATTGCTTTAGTACCCATTTAGTGATTAATGAAATTTTCTATGTCAGGCTCAATTACCTTACAATTTCTCTGACAAGCTTCATGTAACACTCTGCCCTGCCTGCCTTAAAAAACTCAGACCAATAAAAATGATTGTTACATGTCAACAAGTGTTGAAGCAACAATGCAAGTTCAGTTATTGTGATTTTCTTTTCAAATTTAAAGAGATATGATGCTACAACCTTATTTGGCCCATTTCAGCTGACTTCTCCCTATTTTTTAAAATGTAGACTAATCTATTACTCTAATGCAAAGCTGATTTTTTTAGCATCATTACTCCAGTCTTCAGTATCACACAATCCTTCAGAAATCATTATAATATGCTCAATCTGCTGCTCAAGAAACATTTATTATTATTCAAAAAATGTAGTGCTGCTTTTTTGTGAAACCTGTAATACATTTCCTATATTTACAGGATTCTTTGATAAATAGAAATAATCTCTTATAAGATTAAAAGTGTCACTTTTGATCAATTTCATGTGTCCTTGCTGAATAAAAGTATTCCTTTCTTTCAAAAAGAGAGAAAATCTTACTCGCACCAAATATTTGAATGGTACCGTAGCCATCTGAACAAAACTGTCACCTTCAGTTAAAAACAACAGGTCAGTTCTTCTGACAACAGGTCTTTGGATAAAGGAATTTTTTTAATTTCCTACAGATGAAAAACTCATATATGTTTGTTTGTTTTTTTGCTTAATGACTTAAGCACTTTGGCTTAATTTTGATTTTTTAAAAATTTGCAGTTTCAGACTTTGGACTCCAACATATGTTTGTATTTGAAACAGAATAACAGATTAAAACTGTTTTGAGTAAGCCTTTATTCACAGACTGCAGAATTTAATGAGGAGTCTGTTGATAACTGTAGTACAGACATTTCAGAATTCTTAAGCCTTATCAGTCCGTGTCGCAACAGTTTATCACAAAGCTATATAAAAAAGTTGAAATCTGACAACTCTGTTTCTTTCTGAACATTTCAATAAACCTCAATGATTTGTTTCATTTTGGTCAGGCTTACTTTTAGGCCAAAGCTAGAAAAATCTGAATGTTTGTGAGCAAAGACTGAGAATATCTGGCTTCACCTTTTCACTTGGCATCAAAATGAATGAGAGATGAAGCAGTCTGACCTCTCGAGCTACAACCCTTTGAGATCCATTGATCTCCCATACATTTAAAAGAGCACATTTTATTAATTTATCAATATCTTTTGAACCGTGCTGAGAATTGGCTATTTGTGCAAAACTATGAATGCTACACCTGAGATTTCAGCTCAGTGCTTATTAAAGGGGACCACTTCATATCCACGATTCAAACATTTTATAAAGGACATTAAAAACAACAGATATGGTGGCATGCAAGATAAAAACAGGAATAAATCAAAGGAAAGCAGAGTTGTGAATGTGTGAACATCAAATTCAAGTTTTTTGTCTCAGCACTGTTATCAGAATCTGGCAGCCTGACATCCTGATTTCCGAGTTAATGACAGGAGAAATGAGTTGATGGGGATGAAATGGATGTTTGAAAAGAAACTGATAGAGATTCATTAAAGCATTGGTCTCAAACACACCTGATCCAGCTAATCAAGCTCTTCAGGATCACTAGGAACTTCCAAGCAGGTGTGATTTTGGGCTGGTTGGAGCTAAACTATGCAGAGCTGTGGCCCTCCAGGAATTGAGTTTGAGACCAATGCATTAAAGAGATATAAAAATGGACACAGTGGGAACAAAAATGAAATGGGACAGAAACAGACAGCACCTGGCTCAGACACCCTGACAAAATTTATCTAATAAACAGAAAAAAAGTTAAACTTGACTTTTATTGACAACATCCTGTATATCAAATTAAGACAAGCTGCATCTATGTTTTGCTAAGTGGGTCTTAGTTAGTATTTCCACAGTTTTAAAATTAGCAAATTTATTCCTAATGATATATAACATACATATGGCAATCTATTTGATTTGTCATGGAAAACATTTTGGAAAAGAAGTTGGCTGAGAAGGCTGAGAATGGCAACAAGAATAGGGAGAGAAACTATATATGTATCAAAACAATTGATATATGTGACCCTGGACCACAAAACCAGTCTTAAATGTCAATTTTTCAAAATTGAGATTCATACATCATCGGAAAGCTGAATAAATAAGCTTTCTATTGATGCATGGTTTGTTAGGACCGGACAATATTTGGCAGAGATACAGATATTTGAATATCTGGAATCTGAGGGTGCAAAAAAAAAAAAAAAAAAAAATCAAAATATTGAGAAAATCGCCTTTAAAGTTGTCCAAATGAAGTTCTTAGCAATGCATATTACTAATCAAAAATTAAGTTTTGATATATTTACGGTAAGAAATTTACTAAATATCTTCATGGAACATGATCTTTACTTAATATCCTAATGATTTTTGGCATAAAAGAAAAATGGATAATTTTGACCCATACAATGTATTTTTGGCTATTGCTACAAATATACCCCAGCGACTTAAGACTGGTTTTGTGGTCCAGGGTCACATATTGATATATTAAAACAAAAATAAAATAGTTCACCCATGACCCATACCAGTTGTTTAGTTGTTGATACGCAGACAGTCTACTTCACGCCAGATAAAATTCAGCACTCTTAGTTCTTTCAGCAAGAACACATCCATAATTCATAAACACTTTCGAGAAGCTCGGCTCACCTGAGCCACAAAGACATCTTTAGTCCTGAACACTCTTTCCAGTCCATTGTCCAATCAAATCATCCTCTGGAGGTAAATACATGCAAATGTAGATGGCTACAGGCATAACAAGCACAAAGACAGTTGTGCAGGTGACATGAAGGCAATGTAATAATCTATTCTTAATTACTTCTCTCTCACAGGCCCTCTAAAGGGAACAAAGCCAAAGCCCCATACTGCCTCTGGCCAACATCAACTCCCATTCCTGAAGTACAATGACCTTCACAGATGGTCACACTTGAGCCCTTGTGGAATTGCTGGGACTATCCTGAATATTTAAGATTATTAAAGTATGAGTACAGTGCAAATAAACACCATAAATATGCATGATTGGATCGTATGACTTGGCATAGATTGCACAGCAACATTTTAGATGAAGTAGTTTTCTCTGTATGAAAACTAATAAATATTTCTAATTACAAAATTGTGTCCCGGTCAATGCACAGGTCATAATTGCTCATTTTAATTGGCTGACTGGCTGCAGAAATGATTACACAAACAGAGAGGATGAACTCAGTGACTTCTGCTAAACTCTTTAAACAAACAACACTTTTACAATTCCAACACGTCTTGTAAAATAAACCAGACATACTCAATTGTAAATGGACAGCAAGTATACATTAAATTGAAAACTGACAGTTAAGACATATGTGACCCTGGACCACAAAACTAGTCTTAAGTCACTGGGGTATATTTGTAGCAATAGCCAAAAATACATTGTATAGGTCAAAATTATTGATTTTTCTTTTATGCATAAAAGAATTAGGACATTAAATAAAGATCATGTTCCATGAAGATTTTTTTGTAAATTTCCTACTGTAAATATATCAAAACTTAATTTTTGTTTAGTAATATGCATTTCTAAGAACTTAATTTGGATAACTTTAAAGGTGATTTTCTCAATATTTGGATTTTTTTGCACCCTCAGATTCTAGATTTTCAAATAGTTGTACCTCGGCCAAATATTGCTCTATCCTAACAAACCATACATCAAAGGAAATCGTATTTATTCAGCTTTCAGATGATGTATAAATCTCAATTTAGAAAAATTGACCCTTATGACTGGTTTTGTGGTCCAGGGTCACATATGTAAAAAAATGTATCATGGTTTTGACAAAATATTAAGCAGCATAACTGTTTTCATCATTGATAATAAGAAATATTCATTGAGCAGCAAATCAGCATATTAAAATGATTTCTGAAGGATCATGTGACACTGAAGACTGGAGGAATGGCTTCTGATTTTTAATAATGAAATTCAAATTGTACAGACCCCAAACTTTTGACTTCTAAAGCCACTTTCAGTCTATTCATTATTTTGCTTGTCACAATAATTTAATGTTTTTGAATGATCTTTATTTTGTGGTTTTCTCATCAAATACTGATATATGCAATTTTTGCAATTAATTTCTTACAATAACATTTTTGAAATGAATAATCCATTTAATTTATTTTTATCAATTCACAATGCTACAGTTCAGAGTAAAAAAATAAAATAAAATAAAGACACTATTTCTTTCTCTCTCTTTCACAGCTTTCAAGCTGTCTGAAACAATTGCCTTGAAACACCAGAGTCTCCTAGCCAGGGAATGTCTCTCACAAGCATGGACAACTTCATGGCTGACAGCGGGAGATGTTTCCCATGAGGTAATGAGCCAGGAAGTCAGAATGAAAGGAGACGGATAGGAAGAGACAGACCAATGAGAGTAAACAAGAGAAGGATGGAAATAATAGATGGATGGTGCAATAAAATAGAAGTTCTTTTTCTTGGAACGGTTTGTAAGAAATGTCTGAAGGATATAAGTAGGGCTACTCCTGACCGGCATTGGGTTTCCATGTCTGTGTCAGTCAGTATAGTGCAAGTTTAGTCTGGGTCTGTAACACTGCATACAGTCACTAGGTTAAACTAACTGGAAGTCATTCACAATATCAGAGTTCAATACAGCAGATCAATAATCTATTTCTATTGATCATCAGTAATGGTGTTTTTAAATGGTATTGGATACATATACCGTGATACTTTCCAAATATGCAAGGCACTTTTCTGCTTTTTGTCATTACAGATATTTTACACAAAGAAATAAATAGTGAGCCTACTTTTGAAAAATGTTTAAAGTCATGTTAAATCACATAACATCAACCAGAGCAACAAAATAACATAGCGTGTTCAACATTATTACTGAGTGCATATTAAAGACCGTCTTGGGGAATATTCAGACAAGATAAACTCTGTTATGAATATAATAACTTCACATGAGATCAAGTGGAAATCATCTGCCTAGCAGGAGATCAAAAAAGTTGACAATTTTATTTATTTATTTGTCAGAATTTTGTAGGGATGGACTGATGGACTGCACATGAAAACAGGATCAAGTTTGGGACCATCCTGCAAAGTTTAGGGATTCTGTGATTTATGGCAGAAGAAAAGATGTGGTTTTGTTTTTTCAAACTGACTGAAGCATCTGACTGAAGGCTGGAATACACACAACTTTTAAAATCTGAAAGAAAAAAAAAAAGTTAAAACACTAGGCATCATACACTTGCTCAACACAAACTCATGCAGAAACATATGCCTTGTTGCTACGAGACGCGTGACAAATGAAAACAATTCACAGATCAAAATGCCAGAAATGTTTGATATCCTCTGACTGGATAGAAGCATAATCTGAAGCTAAAAAAATCAGAGTCCTCGGTGCCAAAAGCCTTGTGGGCAGTGCTCCATCATGCAGCATTGTTGCACTAAGGGCGTCCTGAGTTCGAATTCCGACTCGGGGACCTTTCCCAATCCCGCACCCCTCTCTCTCTCTACTTTGCTTCATGTCATGTCTGATCTGTCCTGTGATAATAAAGGCAAAAATGCCAAAAAAGACCAGAGTCTGTGATCATACGCTACACGATTTTCTATGAAATCTGTTAACTAAAATCTGCAGACTGGCTCTTACTTTTGGCAAATAGCCTCAACTTGTCCAGACTATAGAATCCAGCCTTAAGGGGTTGGTTCCTTTGCGGATACAACAGTTGTGACAACAATTTTTGCTCAGCCGTTGTGAGTTCTACACAGCGACTGTGAGATCTTCACAATGGCAGCGAGTAACACGGCGGTTTGCTTTGTACAAAGAGCTTTCCGACAAGAATCAGCTTTGAAGGACAGTCAAAACTATCGCATCTTATGGTTCAGGTGAAAACCCGTTATTTGTGGGTATACTTGCACACTTTGTGGGTGTTGCTTGCCACTTTCCTCCCATCTGAACCAATCAGTTTTGTGCAAGTGTGCAGAGACAGAAGAACCAGCTTCTCTTGTGGGTTTGGTTTTGTAATTTTTGCCCACCAACACAACGTGGAAAATGCCCTAAATGCTCTAATGTTTTCTAAAACTCATGGGCAAGACGATGTGAAAACAGCCGGAGTCTGGGTTATGGGTTTGTCTTTAATTCCCAACTTGATGATTCCATTATAGCCACATTAGAATGGCTATGTTGTCAGCAACTGGCCACTGAAGGTTGCTTTCTCCCAGAGTGAGGAGAAAAAAGGAAAAAGAAACCCAGCAAGGGAACCCAAAGTGCAACAATTTAAAATTAATCACTTGTCTTTTTTAATATCTGTTAGCACATCTTCCAAATGACTGAATTCTTAGCTTTTTATAAGACATTTTCAACAGCTCTGGGTCTGTTCTTAAGTGTAAATACACAAAAGTGAAGCTGCTGATTCAGTAGGTTCAGAGTAAGAGGAACCATCATGATTTACTGCAAGTTTGCACAGATGCTGTGAGCTGCTCAGAAACATCTAGGTTCCATAGGTTTGCTGTCTTTACATGTTCATGTTCAGTTGAAACAATGCATTTAACTTTGCAAGGTTTGTAAGTAAATGTATCACACTCATATAACATACTTTGGAAAAAAATCATTTTAATGTTTATTTTGGTGCAGTGCTTTGCCCCTTAGACTTTCATTGTAAATGCATTATTGTAAATGTGATTTTTGCTTATTTTTATGAATGTAGCGACCCAGAAAATTCCTTTAAAGACAGAATGATGCAACAGAGCTCATCCCATTATAATCAACAAAGCTGTCTACACTGACACTAGAGTTATAGATAATTAATTTAACAGGAGGGCTACAGGAGTGAAGTAAAGGATCTCTGTTTACATGTCTAAAAGCAGCTATTAAACACCTGCGGTATTGGGTGAGTTTAGTGAGCTGGAAGGCCGTCAGTGATGGCAGACAGTGAAGTGAACAGTCTGTGCTGTGATTGTGGTTGCAGATATCCAGCTGAGATCACCAGCTGCTCTCATGTTTATGTACTGCAGCATACGCACCCCTCTCTCTCCTCTTCTCCACTTCTACCCTATTTCTCTCTATCAGCCTAATTTTCAGTTTCAGATCCCCTCAGAATCCAACAGAGAGAGAGGAGCAGAGAGGAAACTGAAAGATGTGATGGGTAATGGGGCTTTTTCCTGCTCATCCTTGAAACTGGGTTTTAAGGGGAATATCATCACTCTTGTTGTCACCCTGTACTGGGGAAATGAATGGGAAAGTCCACTGGAGACTTTCTGGGGATTACCTGGATACTGGAAAACAAATGAGATCATTTTAATATCTCAAGTGATTGCAGACAGCAATGATACCAAATCGAGAGCAAACTGATTTTTCTCATCAGAAAAAGGCTCACGTGTTTCACAATTTATTCTATTCAAAATTACTCTACAAGGTTTGGCCATTTTATTTTTAAAATATTAAAAATATTAACAAATAAATTTTTTCCCCTTAAAAATTGTCATCGTCTTGCCCTTCTCTCCTCCCTGCTAACCCATTTCTGTGTTTCCATCACAGTTTGGTATAACGTGTGGCCTTTATAAATATTAATAAAATATTAATATATATAAAATAAGTCCACAAAGTTCTAATCATTTTATTTTAAATATTAATTAATTATTAATAATATTTAATATAAAATATTGTGTTCAGAAACTAAAAATATAGTTATATTATTATACTATATTATCAAATCATTATTATTATTTTTTCTGTGGAAATACCATATTTTTGTTGTTGCTCTGCTTTTTTCTCCACCCTGTTTATCCATCTCTGTTATTCCTGCATGTATAATTTTTTTATTTGGGCTTTACACAGTTTGGTAAAACAGTGTCTTTTATAAATCTATAAATCTATTAACAATTTATCCTATTCAAAATTAATCAGAAAAGCCTGGTCATTTTTTAATAAACAATATTTTAACATGTTATATTAACAAATTATTCTTTTTTTAATTCCTGAAAAGTTCATATTTTCTCATCATTCTGCCCTCTTCTCCTCGCTGATAACTCATCACTGTTATTCTCCCACATCCCTCTTGACTTCTTTTGTTCCCCGCTCCGTATCTTTTCGGGCCTTCCATTCTCCCACCTGTCCCAGGCCTGTCTGTATCCCAGAGTGTGACAAGTGTGTGTATAATGAAGGCCCATTAGCAGAAACAACAGCAGCAGCTCCATGCTGCATATGTTCAGTGGTCAAATGCTGCCGACAGCTGGGCCAACACACACACACACACACACACACACACACACTCTGACACACAGACGCACACACCCTAGAGACCGCCCTGGGTGTCCCACAGCCTGCCAGATGAAACGATGCAGACAGCTTCAACAGGAAGCTCAACCTGAGGATATAAATGGGGTGTGGAGGGGCCTCCATGAAGCTGACAATGGCACCCTGACATTTTTGTCAGAATTCATTCATTGTGTATGGATACTAAACTAAAGGTAAATCATTAGTTTCAGACTATAGACTATACACACATATCGATAGGGCTACAGCTTTGGATGATTTACACATTTTTAATGTTAAAATAATTTTATGGACAAACTAGACATTTAAAATTATGTAAATTCAGTTAAGATTATATATAAGATTTTTGAAAGAAGTTTTTTGTGCTCTCCAAGGCTGCATTTACTTGATCAAAAAACAGTAAAAACAGTAATACTGTGAAATATTATTACAATTTTAAATGTTTTCTATTTTAATGTATTTTAAAAATCTAATGTATTCTTGTGAATTTTCAGCATCATTACTCTAGTCTTCAGCATCACGATTATTCAGAAATCACTCCCATAGGCTGATCTGCTGCTCAAAAAACATTTCTTATTATTATCAATGTTGAAAACAGTTGTGCTGCTTAATATTTTTGTGGAAATCATAATGCATTTTTTTTTTGGTAAAACTGTAAATGTCTTAACTGTCACTTCTGATCAAATTAATGTATCCTTGCTTAAAAAAAGTAACAATTTTACCAAAAAAAAAAAAAAGGTATTAAAATAAATATCTCTTACTGAGCTGAACTTTATAAAATATATAGGCCTACTATATATAATATAAAAATTTATACTACATTTATTTTCCACATTGAATATCAATTTTTTTTATTGCTTATGACTGTCAATGAAGTAACATAAGAGGCTTTACAACAACAAAGAAATAGCCTCAGGTCAAACCAGACTGCATGTTAAACTGTATGACTTTCACCTGCCTCTTGTTGCGGTGCACACAAACACGAGACCTGACGCCCTTCAGCCATACAGACACAAAAGACAAGGATGCCATAGAGCTTTCAGCTGTACAGCAAAACCTCCAGGAGAATACTGAGCTATTATCTGACACAGGGCTTGTTGCCTCCCTGAAGTACCACAGAACAAACATCAATAAGATGAAAGGAAGTAGAAATAAAGTGGTAATAATAAAAAAAGGAGAAAATGAAATCTGTTGAAGAGGGCGAAAGTGTAAGTGTGTGTAAAAGAGTGTTATTATACTGTTGAAATGGACTGAACTGAAGACAGGGCAGCCTGGTGTTATGAAAATCAATAATATCAACATGGGGTTCATGAAGACAGTAAGACGAGTTCACCAGCTGCAGACAAATGTTGTATATTAAATATATTCTTGCTGAATATAGGAAGAGAAACATTAGCTCAATGCCACTCAGTCTTGTTGTAGCCAAATGTATGGATTCACCTGTTTCCTCAATTAAATGATCATCAAACCATACGTTGTTATATAAATATGACTTCATCATCTCTTGTTTATAACGCATATATGAGGACAGTAAAATGGTAACATTAATCCACTCCCTACCTTCATACACGTATACACAAAGAAAAATGAGTGGACCGCCCTCTGATCCTCACAATCCCCAGACAGCAAACCGAGCAGTCTGGCATGAATTATTCAATCACTTTCACGCGGCTTGAATAACAGATGGTCAGTGGGCTCTTCACCCAGCAAAAGAGCACCAAACATGAACCTATGGGTTAATTAACTGGACATGTGTGTAGTTCATGAAGAAAAGGGGTTTTATGTAATGGAAAATGACATTAAACCTGCTTCGGATACTTGGAAAGAGAAGGCCTTGTCTTTGTCTTCCTGAAGTGAAGAGTTTGGAATCACCGCCATCTTGTGGAGGTTTATTGACTTGATGTGTAGTTGGACAAAACGATAGAAAAGTACGGTTATACATGCATATTATAGAGCAAATCGTGATTTACTCACCCTCATTTATTAAGCAAAATAAAAAGTAGAAGGGAAGGACACATGCAGGAACAATAAACATGAAAGAGGACAAAACCATTATAAAATGTCAGCACTTTAATTCACCCAGTTCTGTTTGAGAGGTTGCTCTGCTCAAATGATTACAAGAAAATGAGTGAAAAGGAAAATAAAGGGTAAAAAACACAATCTAAAAGTTCAAAGGTTCAGTCACTCATCATATAGGCTAGTGAATGCTTACAGGGTTGAGAAAAGCATTGACAGCTAATACTCATCCACATTAAGAGCTATGAAATATCCAAAACTCGAGTTAATGCCAAGCTGGAAGAAATCAATCTGACACTAGTAACAAATACAGTCCAGCGATGCAGTACACTGTACACTCATATAACGGCTCACTTTTCTCCTGAAAAAGCTTCTTGAGAGGATACCTTCACAATATAAAATACAGATTTTAACACTTTGAAATTAAGCCACTGAACGGGTCTAAGTATCAGGATTACGAGACCACCATCATGGTCAAAAATGTCATTTACTCCTGTTAAGTACATTTTCAAATGAACACACAGCCTTTATGCAGTCAATCATAGCTCTTTCATAACTTTCCTGAAGAAATATATTGTTAGTTCACACACAAACCTTTATCACAAAGTTGCAAACTGATCCAGGAATAAAATATACATAGTTAAGTTCTAACGTTGGTGACACCAGTATGATACCATGTTATTCTGGTAAATATTAATGCATGCTTTGGCTTGTATAGAAAGTTCTATACAATGTGTAGCTTTAAATGTTAAAATGAAGATTTCAAACAAAGCAGAGATTTTAAACAGCGCTATTACATAGTACACATCAAAATCATGACATATACTGTCTTATTTTCCCATTTTAGTAGTGAAAAAAGAAAAAAGAAAAAAAAAACTTGTTTTGAGGTTATGATGGCACATTGAAAGCAGGACAGTATAGTCATATAAAGATTAATGAACTTACACATGGAGAAAGTGAAGGAAATAAACAATAAAAATAAAATTTTGAAGGGGGGAGGGG